>APFE030736701.1:110372-254879 GCA_000404065.3 Pinus taeda | reverse complement strand
CTAATGGGGAGACACTCAAGGAAAAAATAGGATGATGATAGCCTTAAATACTTTTACAGAAACAAAGATTATCCTCTGAAGAGCAACAAAAGTGGGTCACAAAGATGTTGGGTTATGACTTTGAAATCATCTACAAAAAAGGGAAACAAAATGTGGTGGCAGATGCACTCTCAAGAAAGGATCAAGATGTGGAAGTATTGTTGTGTGCCATTTCTATTATCCAACCAAATTGGATAAACGAAGCAAGGAAGGAATGGAAGAATGATGAAGAAGTGTGGAAACTTATTCGAAAGTTACAACAATATTCCAATACATATGATACGTTTAGCTAGAAAAATGATTCATTATGGTACAAAGATCACTTATACTTCTGTAAGAATTCCCAACTTGAACAAAATATTCTTATGGAATTACACACTTCTCCGTTAGAAGGGCACTTAGGATTTTTAAAAACTTACCACAAGGTTAAGAAGGAATTTTTTTTGGATGTCCTTAAATCAGATATTCAAAAGTTTGTGGTGGAATGTTCGGTTTGCCAACAAAATAAAGTTGAAACAATTAAGACCCCGGTTCTATTATAACCTTTACCCATTCCAAGCCAACGTTGGGAGGAGGTTTCAATGGATATTATCATGGGTTTACCCAAGACTGAGGGAAAGAGTGTCATCGTGGTGGTAGTTGACAGACTTACCAAGTATGCACACTTTTGTGCATTATCGCATCCATTTAAAGCCAGTACGGTTTCTACTGCATTTATGGAAACAATTGAAAAGCTACATGGAAACACAAAGATTATTGTAAGTGACAGAGATACCATGTTCACTGGAAATTTTTGGAAAAAATTATTTTCTTGTCTTGGTACTCAGGTAGCTCATAGCACATCTTATCATCCTCAATTTGATGGGAAAACTGAGATAGTAAACAAATGTTTGGAAGGATATCTTCGTTGCTTTTTATCTGATAAACAGACACAATGGGTCAAATGGTTGCATCTTGCTGAATGGTGGTATAACACTTCCTTCCATACAACAACAAAAATGTCCACATTTATGGCACTTTATGGATATCAACCACCATCCATCACATCATATTTAAGAGAAAATTCTAAGGTTCAAGCAGTGGAACATCACATCGAGCATCAACAACAAGTCCTCCAACTCTTAAAGGATAACCTCGTGTTGGTGCATAATAGAATGAAACAATAGGCAAATCAACATCACAACAAAAGAAGTTTTGATGTAGGTGATTGGGTATTCCTACGGCTACAAACATGTAAACAAATGTCCCTCAAGAAAGCTAAGAAGGATAATAAAATATCACCAAAGTATTATGGTTCGTACAAGGTGTTACGAAAGATTGGTACTGTGGCATACAAATTGGAGCTTCTTGCAGCTTCTCAAGTGCAACCAATTTTCCATGATTCATGTTTAAAGAAGGTTATAGGTGACAAGCTCCCAGTTCAAACAATATTGTGAGAACTTTGTGAGGAAGGAAAAATTTTATTGGAAGCAGAAGCAGTCACAGAAACAAGAACTCAACAGCTACGAAATCGATCAATTTCGGAGTATCTCATCAAGTGGAAGAATTTATCCATTGAAGATTCTACATGGGAGGATGAGAATTTTATACAGAAGCATCCAGAACTACTCAAGCGTTGAGGACAACACTTTTTTGAAGGAGAGGGGCATGTCAGGTCCCTATAATACTAGTGATTACCCCATTACTCTTGTAGTTGTATCCCTTATTAACATTGTTTCACCCCTATCATCCCCATATTGTTATTACTGTGCCCCATAGAATCCCTCTACTGTTATTTTTGTGCCATTATTTATTATTGTTAGGTCGGCTGGGTTATATTGTGACTCCTTAGACTTATATATATAAAAAAAGATGTTTTTTCATTTGAATCATCAAAGAATCATTCATTTGGGTAATTTAAAGGAGGTTGCCCCCTAGAGGAGGCTGAATCCTAAGGCATTGATCTATATTTTTTATCTTCTTGTGAGTTGGTTTCATAACATATTCATAGTTTTGAGCATAATAAAGAGAGTCAAGCCATTGGAAGTTGAACCAAAGGAGACGTAGCCTCGGAGGGGTGAACTCCTTCATCGTGTGCTATTTTGATATTATTTATGGTGATGTTTATGTGTATTGTATGACACTATTCAGTCATTTGTTTATGTAAATTTGCACATAAAAATTACATAAAAACACTCAAAAACCCATGTTTAAACTTGCAAAAAATCTCACAAATCCTCAAGCATATTTAATATAATCTAAAAAGGAATTTTAGTACAACAAAAATATTATTCTTAATCAGGTATAGTTTGGTAATAGAGCGCTTGATTATATTTGTGCAAGAAGGATTTAAGCATTTGCAAGTGAGTGCCATGCTTACAAGGTTAAAACTCAAGAGAGGAGAAGGGAAGCTGATTGAAAGCCTTGAAGTTAGGTCAGGAGGAAGAAGGGAAAGGTTTACACAATCTCCACCTCTAGTTCTTTCTCATGTTGCATTTGAGACTCTAGTGAGTATGTCTCATGAAGGAGAATCTAAAAACATGACAGGGGATGAGAAGGTCTTTAGGCTGGCTTTCTTGATATGACAGAGATGGTGAAGGTCCTCTATGCAGAGAGGAATACCAAACTACAATGTCAAATCTCCAATACTCCCAAAGGAGAAGATTCTTCACGAGGAGGAGGTAATGGAAATGGAGGTAAACCTCCACCCTCTCCACCATCGTCTTCATCTTCTTCTTCACAGGCATCTTCTTCACCCTCTTCCACTAACACAACCCTTACTCATAGTCATCAACATACCTAAAAAAGAACTGGTAAATTGTTCTTATTAAAACTTGATGTTAAATTTGAACTGTCCATGTATAATGGTGAAGTGAATGTAGAGAAGCATGACAATTGGTTTTTTCAGTTGGAGTTCTATTGCATAATTCAATAGCTTCAAGAGGATGACATAAAGATTCAATTAGCTTCCTTGAGCATGGTGGGTATAGCACTAGCATGGTGAGAATAAAATATAAAAGAGGACATAAAATACATGATAAGATCTCAATTTCTTGGTATGATTTCATTGTTGTAATTAAAAGACAATTCTACCCTCTAGATTGTATGGAGAAAGCCATCATGAATTAGCAGAAATTTAGACAACTTAAAGCTCAAAATGTGCAAGATTATACCCAAGAATTTATAAAAATGTCTCTAATGTTAGGTGTATATTTGCAATCACAAGACACATTGTTGAAATACATAGGGTGTTTACATAGAAACATTAAGCATTATATTCTTATGTTTAATCCCAAAGATCTTGATGAGGTGTGTGTGCAAGCCACTCATATTGACACAAGTGGGAAAAGTACTCCAAAAGAGGGTAGTAAAAAGTTGTTTAAGGTTAAAGGAAAAGAAAAGGGTTTCAAACGGAAGGGAAAGAAAAATGTGTCTATCAAGAAGAAAGGAGAGAAATTATCATGCAAGCATTGTTCAAAACAGGGTCACTATGAAGATCATTGTTGGAAGCTTCCTCCCGAAGTGAAACAAAAGAAATTCAACAAGGGAAAAAAATACAATTGAAACCACTCAATAGGATTTGGGATTCAATTTGAGTGATGAAAATAAAATTGCAACCATGGATATGAAGGGAAAAGAATCAATTGCTGGCACTAGTACTTCAAATTCACACAAGGAAACTGAAAATGAAAAGAAGAGGATAAAACTTTTTCACACAAGGGTGATCTCAAAACATAGAAAAATTGATACACTTTTCAACAGTGGCTACAAGCCAATCTTATCTGTCAAAACATTGTCAAAAGTTTAAACATGGAAACCATTCGACATCATAAACCATATCCACTTGGATGGTTGTGTGACAATGCACAATTGCAGTTAACTATAAAGTATAAACTAAAATTCCCCATTACTGCAAATTTCATAGATGAAGTGGAGCTTGATATTGTGCCATTAGATATATGTGGTATAGTTTTGGGAAACCCATATCTCTATGACATAAAATCTATTTTCCATGGACATGAAAACAAATACCATTTCTTCAAATATGGAGTAGACTATATTGTGAGAGCTCATAGCAAGAAACTAAATCATCTACTTGTTAATGTGGGGCAGATGAAAATACTAGTGAATTCAAGCAAGAATTTTGTGCTTATAATGATCAAACGCAAAAATGATGTTGATAATGATTTAAGATTTAAATATGAATTGGTTGATGTTGTTAACCAATATGATGATCTATTTTAGGAACGAAAAGGATTGCCACCTAAGAGAGGAATCCATCATGAGATACAATTGCAAGAAGATAGTACTCTTCCTAACATTGACATGTACAGGATGTCAGTGATGGAAAGTCTAGAAATTAAAAAACAAATTCAAGAGTTGTTGGATAAAGGGATCATCAAGCCATCTTCTTCGCCAAGTGGTTCACCTATTTTTTTGGTTCCAAAGAAGGCTGGGACATGGTGCATGAGTGTGGACTTCCATGCATTGAAAACGATTAAGGTAAAGAACCATTAACCACTACCTAGAATAGATGATTTACTTGATCAATTGAAAGATGCAAACTATTTTACTAAGTTAGACTTAAGGAGAGGCTACCATCAAATTAGAATTGTTGAAGGAGACATTTGGAAGACAACATTCAAAACTAAACAACTTTTTCTTGAATGGCTAGTTATGTCTTTTGGTTTATGTAATGCTCTTGCTACCTTCATGCGTGTGATGAATGATGTGTTGAGGCCATTTCTTCAAAAGTTTTTTATAGTCTCCTTAGATGACATCTTAGTTTCTAGTAAATATTGTGAGAAAAGTACTTGACTTCTTAAAGAAAGAAAAATTGTATTTAAAGATGTCAAAGTGTGAGTTTAGAAAAAATTATTTTGTTTACTTGGGTCATATTGTTGGAGGAGGTGATTTGAAAATATATCCCTCCAAGGTTGATGTCTTTTTGAATTAGCCAACGTGCAAGATAGTTACTAAGGTAAGAAGCTTTTTGGGATTAGCCCAATATTGGAGAAAATTCATTGCTAACTTTTCTTCTATAGCAACTCCTTTGCATGCATTGACAAGTGTGAAAAATATTTTTTAATGGGGAACGAAACAACAAAAGGCCTTTGATGCATTCAAGGAAAAGATCAGTTTAGCTCCAGTACTTGAACTTCTAGACTTGAGACATTCATTTGAGATCTAGACTGATCCTAGTGACTATGCCATGGGTGCAGTCCTCATGCACGATGGTAAGCCTATCTGTTTCATTCAGAAAATTTCTATGGCTTAATGATTAATTATCCTACATATCCCAAGCAATCGTATGCATTGGTGCAAATTGTGATAAAGTCGAAACACTACTTGATGGGTAAGGAAACAATCATTCACACTGATCACCATCCATTGCAATACTTGCAATCTCAATCTAAGTTGCAGCAATCAAGGCACTTCCAATCGATGGGTTTTCTTCAACTATTCCACATGGTAATTAGGTATAAGAAAGGTATCTACAATAAGCTTGATGATATGCTTTCTTGGCGTATTATTGATGCAACTACTTTAATCAACAATACTTCTTTTTTAAATGAAAGTTATATTAAGCAATATGCATTAGATAATGACTTTCAGGATGTTTATGTGAGATTGATTCAATGTAACCAAGTATAGGAATTATATTATCGTTTACATGATAACTTGTTGTACCATCTTCGAAATCTTTGTATTCCAGAAGGACAAAGAGTCAAAATCATAAGAGAGGCACATTCTTCTCTCATTTCTAGTCATTTCGGTGAAAGTAAGAGGGCGAAACATCTAGAGAGGTATTGTTATTGGCCTGGTATTCTTGGAAGTGTGTCATGTTTTATTAAAGGATGTTCATTACATGCAGTTGGTAAGCCTAGAAATAGAAAATGAGGATTGTGCACACCACTTCTAGTTCCTTCACGACCATGGGAGAGTGCTTCTATGGATTTTGTAGGAGGTCTTCCATTGCCAAATAGAGGTCATGATTATTTGTATGTAGTTGGGGATAGGTTCAGCAAATGTGTATTCTAATGCCACATAAAAAGAAAGTTAGAACCAAACAAACGGCTTAGTTATTATTTCAGAAAGTATGGGTACATTTTGTATTGTCCACATCCATTGTTAGTGATTGATATTCTCGCTTTCTCGTGAATTTTTTGTGAAGCTTTTGGGCATTCATGGGCACCAAATTGAAAAAGAGTACATCATTTCATCCCCAAATAGATGGTCAAACAGAGGTGGTGAATAGGACCATGATATATCTTCTTCATGGGTATTGCAGCAAGCATCCTAAGTTGTGTGATGAACATTTACACTATATTCAACATCCTTACAACCTGGCCAAGCACTCTTCAACTCAAACATCACCACATGAGGCATGTTTGGGACACTTGCCTGAGTCTCCTCTGGATTTTATTTTTGGAAAAAATGTTGCTATTGATGGTCATAGTGACATAGATAAAGAAATATGTTTCATTGAACAAATCCAATTGGTACACCAAAGAGTTCAAGAATAACTTGAAAAGAGCCAAGAAAAGTACAAAGCAAGGCACAACAAGCAACGTGTGGATCACAAGTTCCAATTCGGTGATAAAGTTTGGCTTCAGATTAGCAAAGAGAGGCTCCAAGGAGAAGGTAAAAAGCTAAAACCAATTAGATATGCTCCATTCATAATTTTGGAAAAGATTGGTAACAATGCGTTCAAGTTGGATTTTCCTTCATATATGCGAATTTATGTTCTTGTTAATGTTGAGAACTTAGGGTTGTATGAGCCCCCTTTGACTGAAGATCAAGGAGAAAATTTCCAAATTCCTTTCATTTAGTATTTTTCCCCTAAATAGCTTGATGAATTGAAACTTGATGAACTACAACAAGACACCATTATTAATAGAAGAACAAGGTCTTCAAAACAAGGGAATGTGGATTACCTTCGAGTGGGGCTTCATGAAAAAAATTCTTCAAAGGCAAAATGCATCTAGATTGGAAAGATGAGGGAATTTTACCCTCACCTGTTGGAGAAGTGAAAGTGATGTTTTGGGATCCAGAAGGCTTCCAGTGGAGAGGAATCATCAGGTGCTAAAAAAGTAGCTCAAAATTCGAAGTTGTTGGATTGGTGTGGAACCTAGATGACCACGTAATCCTCATCATCTTGAATCTGATACAACTTGTTTCACATGAAACGAACTCTGTATTATCCCAAAAATGAGTTATGTTGACTTTCCCAAACAAGCAAATTTAAAATAAAAGAAATTTGACAACCTAGTCAGCAGTCCACACTATTGACATGGCAATCATTGGGCAGGTGTATGTGGTAGTTTCACTTAGTGAATGGGTTTTCTTTGGTGAATCAAAATGCGACAAGTTTCTTCTTGTTGTTGTTTTAATTTTGGTGGTTTTTATTGGTTGGAGGGGTAGCCAACCATGTGCTGACAAGTGGCCCAACGAGAGGCCACCACATGGCAGCCGAGGAGGCCACCACATGGCATCCGAGGAGGCCACCAAAATTATTTTCAAAGTCCGAGTGGAGGCATCATGGGGCAAACCTGTGATATCCCAACAATATTCCAAAGTCTCTACTAATATGCCATCAAGGTGTTACTTACCCTTATTATTCGTGGGTTCTTTTTGAAGTTTGATGTCACTCTATTTGGGGGTAATGCTAGCCAATGGGGCCTGACCTTATCTACTTTATGGTGAATGTGACTCCCAATGGAAGAGGAGTGGTGGCTAGACCGACGAGGGTGAGCTATTAGTCTTAGCCTTAGGCAAGTGGCCCCCAACGTGGCCACAATTTTCAGAACATAAGCATTAGTGGACATTTAAAGTATCCAATAATTTCACGTGCCTTTTAGTGAAATTATCGCTCCGTTAGTGCGTTTTAAGGAAAAATTTTAGGATGGTGTCAAATTTTGGGGAATTTGCGATGTGATTAGAAAAATATTGGGAAACACCATAACTTCTTCAACTTTTTACCAAATCAGGAGCAGGAAAGAGGCTACACAGGCTTTTTTGGGCATTCTAGAGCCATTGGAATAGGTTTCAGGGATTTCTAAGCATTGTAAATTGATGTATTCACACTTTTGAGCATAATAGGGAGGGTCAAGCCATTGGAAGGTCGACCGAAGAGATGTAACCTAGGAGGGGTGAACTCCTTCATCATGTTTTGTTGTGATACTGTTTATGGTGATGTTTATGTCTATCATATGTTGTTGTTCAGTCATTTGTTTATGTCAATTTGAGCATAACAATTACATAAAAACACTCAAAATCTCATGTTAAGCTTGCAAACGATCTCACAAATCCTCAACCATATTTAATATAATCTGAAAAGGAATTTTAGTACATCAAAAATAACTTTCTTAATCAAAGCAGAAAGTTGATATGGAATTATCCTTAGAATCATATCTATATATATTTATACATATAGTTACATCATTGTGATCTACTCTCCATGTAATAAATTTTACACATGGAAATACTTCTCATATTATAGAATCATTATGGATATTTAATTTTTCTAATTTTTACACTCCATAAGTTTCCTCCCATATTTATTGATCTATCTTGAATGTGTCAGATATCCATTTTTTATCCTTAATAAACAATATTACTTGACCTTATGAATGTACCTTGTAATCCCTAGTTAACATAATTATATAAGGAAATAGGAATCCCAAATTAATTGGCTATTATTTCCATGTAGAAGTAATTCTCCTTCTTTGTTTTTTCTTGATTGATATATTTACCTATTCCAAATTCCCTTCACAAAGCTACCTTACTCTTGGATATTATTATATTACTTTATTTCTTATACAATCCATGGAACCACATATACAAACATGCATTTCATCAATTTCTATAACACAACAAATGAAACTTTTTAATTAAGGAAATAAATAATTGTAATGGACAAAATCCAACCTCATGATTCAAGGTTGAATAATTTTTTTCTATGTATCAAATGACATACATAGATTTGAGGAAAAAAATTTCCCAAATTACTATGAACATGGTTACTCATTTTCAAATAATTTGTTCATTCACATTCAAGGCTGAATTATTCTTTTCTAATTATCGAATGACCTACATAGGTTTGAGTGAACATTTTTCCCAAATTGTTATGAACATGATTACTCATTTTTCAAATAATCAGTTTATTTAATATGGTGAAATTTTCAAAATAACTAAACGTGAATGTAGTAAAGGAAATATCTCCAAATCTAGTTAAATTACTGCAATTAACAATGCATCAATAGTTGGTACCTTCAGGAAGTCACACATAACATTAAGGATTTATTTGTAAATTCTGATTATGTTGTCCCTTTTCATATTAAGAGGGAAGGTAATAAGGCCAAAAACTACTTAGCTAAATAGGGGAGTGGTGGAAGAGATGTCGTAGTGGACAAAGAATGGAAGGGTTGGCTGGAACACAATGTTATCTTAGAGTTGAAATAGTGGATGGAACAAGACAAACAACAAACAAAGTTGGTGACCCCGGATGGGGGTGTTTTGTTGATTATAGGTTATCAGATTCCCATTTTTGGGTGAATGGCACACCCTACCACCCATGATTAACATGAAAATAGTCGACTTGGCCAAGTTGGAGGCAATATTTAGTGATCATTACCTAACATCCATTTGGTAGGTATCACATCACATGTGGGCATATATTGGTTTTTGTAGAGACTTCATATGGCAGAGGCATTGTCACATTAAATTCATGAGGATGGGGGATGAGGAATGTGTGTTGAGGAGGGTTATTGAAATATGATATAGTTATTCAAATCAAGTAAGGTTGAGAGATCATACATGGGAATACATATGGCAGTGCATCACCCTCACAAGGGAACAAGGCCTATTTATTTCCTCACCACTTGAAAAACTCTTGGGATGATAGATTCGTGGGAGAAGTACCACACATGGAACTTAGTGTGCATTTTGATTCAACTTGGGCTGACATCTAATAAACATTGTATTTCAACTATTGCAGTATATAATAGTTTGTTTCATGAGGCAGGGTGGTGAACCCTTCAAATGAATTTAAGGTGTAGAACCTTTCTTTTCTTCTATATATGGATCATTCTTGTTCCTCACCTTCCTCTTAGCATGACTCACTTAGCTAATATCAGCTTTTTTCAAAGATGTATTTCAATTATGGGTTTTTGTCCTTAACTAGAGTCTTCAGGTCAACCTAAATCTTGTTGTTGGTTGTTTTCATATGTTATTTTCGGTATACATCAAGTTACATATCACTACTATTCGTTGATTTTGGTGTCATATGTCCTAAAATCTCATTGTTCGGGCTATTCGTAGTCTTTTAGTAGGTATTTTTTCTATTGTACTCTCTTAAGGTGATTTGCGGTTGAGGATAACGAGTTACAATAAGAGCGCCAATTTTCTTCATGTGCTTTCTTCATAATACCTTGCCTATGCTGTGATTTTAGCTTGTTGTTGTTCTCCCTCTATTGACCTTCAATCCTTAGAACCATCCAAAATTTCGTTCAAGTCCCTAGCTCTAGTCATGAGCATTTGGTATAGTGGGTATTTTTCATTTTCTTTTTTATTTGACTTCTATTAAGCTTCCAAGAATGGTATTATTAAGTGCTCTTAGGTTCTTGTCTATAAAGGGTTCAATGTTAGATTAGGTTAAGGGTCCTCCTTATGTATGTTTCTCAATGATATATGTATTGGATTTTCCATTCATAAGAATAAGCCTCATGATAATTTTTACTTAGTCCTTCAAGTTCTAACTGGGTTATCCTTCCCACTCTTTTGTCCAAGTCACTTCACCTGGTTCCAATTTTCTCAGGCTCTACTTTCTTGGAGGTACTAGTCTTTTATGGCCCCTTGTGAATGAATACTCAGTCATAGAGGATGCACATATGGAGAGTCCTCTTCAAGACACTATAGACTCTTAAAATGGGAGCTTACTGCTATCTTTGTTGATGTAGTCCCCTTGGAGGTCTGAAAGGAAATCTGCAACTTGGAAGCTAAAGAGTTCGAAGACTACATGTATTTCTCATATTTTGAGGTTTGTAGTGGCAACACTAAAGGGGTGCCAGACACTGGTAAACTTTAGAACATGAGGTTATATTTCATGCATTCCATATCTACACATAGGTAGATGGAGACTCTTCTTCACATGGTGCTCCGAGATGAACAGGTTGATAATTATAAGCTCTTTATGCGAGAAGAGTATTTTAAGAATATTCTCTAGGATATTCACTATGATATGGCTGAAATTATGGTGTGATTGAGAAATCTAGAATGTTATGTCATATAAAACTCTTCTATTGATTCAAATTCCCCTCCAGATGATGAAGTAGTTATAAATTCTCAACCAATAAATATCACCATTGTAACCTCTTCTGCATATTGCTCGGTGATTATCTTGAAGAATAAGTCCATCTCTCATACTGTTTCTATTTAATTGTTTCATAGTCAGTGGTTGCTATTTTGTTTTTCTCATCCTCTTTTTTTCATGGTGATGGATGTTAATGAATAAAATGATCGACTGTTGGTATCTATTGCATTTTTTGTATGATTGGTTAGTTAAAATCTTAATGGTTTTCTCTTTGGTGGTAGGCTTTTATTATGTACTTATCAATATACTGGTCTTTTAACCAAGACAATATTGGGCTATTCAAAATATCTTATGTAATTTTTGTTTTTCGGATATAAATAGAAATCATGGTCAAATATTAGAAAAAAAAAATACATGCATATAATTCTACATTAGAAAGTGAAATTTTAGGTTTCCCATGAGAAATTTATAATAGGCTACACATTCAATTTTAAAACCTAAAATGAGTGTGGAGAAATGAGAAGGGCCTAAGATTTTAACAAGAGCATCCCATTCTAAAATTTTATTTTTTTACAGGCAATTTATAGGTTGAATTTTAAAGAATTCTTTAAATCATATAACATTGATCTTAACTTGTAATGAATGCAAACAATTTTTTTCTAAATAGAAGTTTCAGGAGAAATTACAAGTTCATAATTTTGAGTTAAGTACTTAGATATATGTATTTATAATATATAGAGGACAATATTAAAATGGCATGTATGTATATCTATCCTTTGAATATTATAAATGATAGAATGTATGCTTAGTGAATGGTAGTGTCACTCCTCTCGATAGTGAAAATCAATTTAAAGGAATCATTTCATCTACAAAGTGGAAGCATTTACAACCTCAATTTAATTCAAACATTAATCTAAAATTGTTAAGTAATAGAGAAAGTCTCATGTTAAGCATAAATTGCCATGTAAATTAATAGATGGTAAGTTATATTTAAAAAACATTTATTATTGTTGTCTAGACCCTTTAGCTGTGATTATATCATTTTTCCCCTATGCATATACAAATGAGATCTAGTATAGAATTATGGTATCTCCTTAGATATACATGTGTTCTATTCTACAAGGAGCGTTCCCACTTGAAGAGGCATATGCTTCATTGTTTTGTCTATTTCTCAAGGAATATATCCTCTTCTCCATCTATTTTTAATTAATCTTGATATTTTTTCCTAACAATAATACACCATTTATGGTGAAGATTTGGAATGAGTGGTATTTATATGATAGAACTATAAAACATGTATTAGTATGTGAAAATTCCAAATGAAAGAATATGAATATTTTATGATCCAATTTGTTTTTAAATTATCAAATGAATGATTAATTAGTAAAATTAGGATAACAAACTAGGAACACAGACAATAATTTATTTAAGGAGTCCTTATAAGCAGATCTAATTTGAAAATATGGTTTGGTTGGGTCATTGATAAAAGAACATAGTCTAAATAGTAATGAAGGGCAATTGATTAATTAAGATAAATAAACCATCATTTAACCAAATTTTCAAGAATACTAAGTAACACCACTCTTATAACAATTTCAAGTAATCTACGCCAATACGGGTGGTTGAACGCAATAATGGGCAGACTGGTGAGGTGAGTCTCCTCCTTCATGCAATTCGAAACCATGAATAGGTGGAATGTGTGGCACGTGCGCTTGTAACATGGAATCTTTGAGATGGTCGGTTATCTTATTATATGCACTAGGGGAATCAAAAGGTTGTTGTTAGCGGTCTTGGATATGTGTGGTAGTGAAGGAGGCAGAGGAGAAGACTCGTTTGTGTAGGATATGATGCTATGAAAAATTCTTTGGGTGTGGAACTTAGTGGATTTGTATTCTACCTAAATTATCGAACTCCTTGGATATACTGATGAAAGAGTCTAGCACTAGGCTTAGTACCCAAGAGAGCTACATAGTTGGGGACTTTAGTGTGAGGTGAACTGGAAGAAATTGAGAAGCACATTTCTAAGTTGTTTGTGGCGAATTGAGTCATGGAACCAGCTCCCACACCCAATTATCATAGTAAGCTCAATTAATGACTCCCTCTATATATGTAATTTTTTTAATTCTTTCTAGGAGAAGTTAGCTAGATGGTGGGTGGATCTATGGTTGTTGTCTTTCTATGTTGAAATTATCCTAGACTTTCAATTTAGCCTAGAATATTATTTTTTATTGCTGAATTCGATGCTATAATACTTGAGTTAATATTAGTGAGTGGGGTGTGGGAGGAAGCCCAAAACTCGTGTCAAATATTTTCTAGAACCATCTTGAGGGAGGGGTGGAATACATGGCCTCAAGTTATCTTTAGTCTTTTGGAGGAGCATATTTGTGTTACAATGGTTTTTGGTCGGGAGCATACACCAGTCTAGGTGGACGATTCACATATTGATGTCTTGGCCCCTATACCTATCCTCTATTGTGGAATTTGAGAGGTTGGGACCTGTGGTTACATCATCAATGAAGTCACGATAGTGTCTAGGGATGGGGGTTTGTAGCTCACAACTGTAGTTTTTTTTTATTGGGTGTTGGAGGCCACTAAACCTTTCAGCTGAGAGAATCATGCATCTCGTTGAGAATTGAGGTATGAAAATAGAAGGACAATGGAAAATGTTTAAACAAAGGGGAAAAGACAGAAGGGAGGTAGGGTGATGAGGCCAGGGTGTAGTGCATGGTGGATATGATGCTGTAACTAGATGGGAATGGACCAAAAAGCTGAGATTTAGGAGGTGGTAGCCCCTAACCCTAAAAAGTCACTTGGAAGTTTTTTTTTTACCTGCTTCTTTGCAGACCTTCAAATCAAAATTACAACAAGCTACAACTCTCCTAGAAGAGTTGCATTATAATATGGATAGAAACCAAAATTAACATATAAAATACATGAATGACTTACAAAGGAACTAATTAGATATGATAGACAACTTAAGATCACTACGACCTGAACAAACGAGATTTGTTGGGAGCTTGGAGAAATCTGAGGGGCCTATAACACAGGTTGAATTCCATGCTCCCTCAGAGCTTGACCACCCTACTCCTGATATAGGCCTAGACCATCCACCTTTTCATTTATGCATGTGGGTTTTATACTCATCTTAGGGATCTTTTCTTTGTAATGATTTTTCTAGTTTTCAGTCATATTACTGTTTTGACATTTTGTCAAATGTTTTTATTTTGTTCTTTTAGCTAACAAATCCAAACGAAGTAAAGCTGGAAGAAAAAAAAATAGCTATATTCTCTATAATATTTTGATAAATTAATAAAAAAAATTATATCGACAAAAAAAACTATTTCAAATCATCCACAAATTATTTTTTTGTGTATCTTTACTTCTTAAATTATAATAAATGATACCAGATACATTGGTAGGAATTAAAATGTATATGTATTCTTCATAATACTAAGCAAAATATATCATAGCACTTATTAATTAAATAGCATATGCATAATGAAAAAATTTGGACAAAATTCAAAATAATATAATCTAAATTTTTAATAAACAATCCTATTAAAATATCGAAAATTAATTTAAAAACTATATTAAAACCATATATACAAAATTTCTGGAAATATGTGTAGAGTGTAAGAATTTTCTCAATCGCGGGAGAGCTGAAGCAACTAGGGTTACAGTAGACAACAGAGTTCGTCTCTAATGGAGAGTGGCAGGGGAGGGAGCTTGTCTCCCTCATACAAAGACGTTGTGGCCAGTAGAACTAAATCGACGATTGGAAATAGTAAAGGCTGTTTGGATGACAAGAATAGGGATAGTGAAAAGGAAACAGATGGGACCAGAACCAAGGAAAATAGCATCACCAAGGACAAAGAGGAAGAAGACAGAAATCTAGGTTCAAGAGACAAAAAACAAAAAGGACCTTTCAAACCAAAAGCATAAATCACTCCTAGAGTAATATTAAATGATCCTGCTCTACAGGCGCACAGGGAACACATGGGGACCTATGCCATTATCTGTAAATTCATGGGACTATGGCCCATTGAAAAGGCTTTATAGACGTGGATCAAGTATCACTGGAAACCCAAAGGAAGCATTGACCTACAACTTGGGTCAAAAGGATTCTTCACAATGGTGTTCTCAAACATCGAAGATAAAGACAAAATATTCGAAGGAGGACCCTACCTTTTTGCAGCAGATAGTCTCTATATGAGGCCATGGAAGATGAACTTTGTCCCAGAGCGAGAGATCTTCTCTTCGGTTAGAGAGTGGGTAAGGATCTATTCTCTACCTCTAGATTATTGGCAATCTGAATTGCTTGCTGCCATTGGTAATAAACTAGGATGCTTTGTTAAAGCTTGAGAAGCCACAAGAAGGGGAAAATATACCTCCTTTCCAAGGATATGTGTGGAAATGGACCTATCAGGAGTGCTTCCGGATGAAGTAATCCTGAAAGTTTTTTATCAGGAATGGGTGGAGACAGTGGGCTACGAGCATATCCCTTTCAGATGCTAAAGATGCCATGAACATGGAAATTTGTTAAGAGACTTCCCTCTCAGTAAAGTAGATAACAAAGAAAAACTTAATACAACGAAGGATGCATAAAGCTTTCAGAAAGCGGCAAGTAGAGGAAAGGGAGGAAAAAATGGGCCAAAGAAACAACATAACGAGGGTCAAAAGGGCAGCTAGAACAAGTTTCAAGTGCTAGAAGAGACTGAAGCAATTACACAAGAGAACCAATAACAAGAGGAAGGCACTAAAGAAAAACAAAAGGGAGTGAAAAAAAACCAATCTCAAGATATGGATTCTCAAAAAGAGGTTATGAGAAGTGACACAGAAATGGAGATGAACTATGAAATGACCCAAAGTGAAACAGATCTAGAAGATCATGAACTAAAAGAAATGCTCGACAAGGAAAACCTGGATCTGGAAGGATTCCTGATGTAGGGAACCAAAGGAGGAATAGATCCACTGCCTCAAGAAGAATGAAATGGAATACAACAGTTGTTTTTGTGGAAAACTCAGGAACAAGGACTAGAAAAAGGTAAAAACATCCACAAATAGGAGCACAGAGGGGTGAAAATAATGAAAACAACTCCAATATTAGCTACTAGAAATGCAGGAAAGAAGAGGGGTAGAAAAAAGAAAAATGAGCTCTTGATGGAGTGTGGAAAGCTAATGATAGATTTGGGTAAGATGAAAGATCTAACCAGTTACTCCTTTACAAATCTTCAATTATGAAGTTCATATCTTGGAATATCAGAGGTCTAGCTAGTAAAAGAAAATAGAGAATGCTAAGTAACAGAATGAAACTAGCACTGCCGAATATAATCTTCATTCAAGAAACAAAATGCTCCATTCAGAAATTAAAAGAAATCCATAGCAAATGGCTTAGTAAATTTGAGTTTCTAGAAGTTAAAGTAGAGAACACAGTTATGGGCATTCTCACTTTATGGAAACCCCCAAAAGTCAGCATAATAGATGTGGATGGATCGAGAAATTATTTAGCAGTTATCATTCAACCAGTGGGGGTATTGGACACCTTCCTTGCTACCAATGTGTATAGTCCTCAAAAAATAGATGAGAAGCTCATATTTCTTGACTCCCTAGTTGATCTCAGAAGCAAACATGTAGAAATCCATTGGGTCATTGGAGAAGATTTTAACATGATAAAATCTCTTTCAAAAAAAAAGAGGTACCAAAATGCTAAGTAAAGATTCAGTAGCATTTGAATCCTTCACAGAAGATATGAAAATGGTAGACTCTGAAATGCACAATGACCTTTTTACTCGGAATAACAAAAGAGGTGGTGATGCCCAGGTCACCTCCAAGTTAGACAGATTTTTGATCTCCAAGGAGCTGATGCTAACAAATAAAGAAATATATGCAAGTGTTCTCCCCTTTGGAGGCTCTGATCACTGGCTGATTCAATTAGAAATCAAGGGGATAGATTCTCCCAGGAATAGACCCTTCAGATTTGAGAATATCTAGCTCTCCCACCTGGATTTCATCAGCAACATTGAAAAATGGTGGTCTGAAGGTCTACAAATTCAGGGCACCAAAATGTTCCTCCTTCATAAAAGACTAAAGCATATAAAACTCAAACTTGAAGAATGGAACAAGAAAGATTTTCGTAACATTTTCGTTGACAAAAAACCAGTGGAAATTAACATACAGGAACTAAACCAAGCATTAATCATAGATGGTTTTGATAGAGTCAAAGGTGAGCAAGCTAAAAAATACAACCAGGAATGGGAGAATTTATGGAAACAAGACGAAATCTTTTGGAGACAAAAGTCTAGAGTTCAATGGCTCTAGGAAGGTGAACGAAATACCAGATTTTTCCATAGATCCACCATAGCCAATAGAACGCACAATAGAATATCTTCAATATTGAATGAGAATGGGGAGCTTTAGACCTCTCATAAGAATATTGAAGCTGTGATGGTTCAACATTTTATAGGCATCACAAAGGAAAATAATCTAAACAGAGAGAAACACATTAAGGAAATTATAAAAAATATCCCCATAATGGTGTCCAGAGAAGATAATTTCAGCCTGAATAAACCAGTAACCAAAGAAGAAGTCAGTGACATAATCAAAGATATGTAGAATGGAAAAGCTCCAGGTCCAGATGGTTTTAAAGTAGACTTTTTCAAAGCTTGTTGGAATGTGGTCAAACAAGATATTTTGGATGTTGTAGAGGACTCCAGAAGAAGTAGGACCATTCTGAAAGCCCTCAACACCTCCTTCATCTCCCTGATCACCAAACAGGATTCAGTCCTGACTCCTGAGAAGTTCAGACCCATTGCTTTATGCAATGTGGTGTACAAAATTATTTCCAAGATTTTGGCTAGCAGAGTCAAACCTCTTCTCCCTTCTTCAATTTCAGGGGAACAGTCTAGTTATGTCGAAGGAAGGAAAACCCTAGACAACATTATTCAGGACCACGAGGTAGTTCGTACACTTACCATCAAAAGTCAAGCTGGTATGATCATGTAATTATACATTGCAAAAGCGTATGACAAGGTGAATTGGATTTACATCAAGAAGCTCCACACTGCTTTTTAGTTTCATCACAACTGGGTCAGATGGGTTATGGCTATGGTTACTTCTTCCAGCTTTTCAATTCTAGTGAATGGCTCACCCTCAAAGATCTTTACTCCTTATAGAGGCCTCAGGCAGGGAGACCCACTCTCTCCCTTTCTTTGTATCCTCGTGATGAAAGCACTGGGCCGATCCATCAAACATACCAAAGTCTCAGGAAAGATCAAGTGCCTCCAATTAACGAAAAATGGTCAAGTAATGACCCATCAACAATTTGTAGATGACACCATGCTGCAGGGTATCCCCACAGTCAAATAAGCTTCAGTGTACAAACAAATCCTAAATGACTTTGCGTTGGCTTCAAGTATGGAAGTTAATCTCTCCAAATCAAAGCTTTTTTTCTTAAATACTAACATTGCTATTCAAAGGAATATTTCCAGAATTCTGGGTTTCCAAAGGAATTCTCTCCCTTCAAAGTATTTGCGAATTCCCCTTACAGCTAAACCATTGCACAAACATATCTGGGAACCGGTGCTTAACAAGATGCAAGACAAGGTCAAAAAAGGGACTTTCAGATTACTGAACCTTGCTGGTAGGTTGATTCTAACAAAGGTTGTTCTGTAATCTATCGCTATTTTCTTTTCATCAGCCCTTCCAGCTCCCAAAGGGGTCTTACAACAATTTAGGAACATCCATATAGACTTCCTTTGGGGTAAGGAGGAAACTAGCAAGAAAGGGAACTAGTTTCTTGAGATAAAATCTATAAACCCAAAAGTCATGGAGGGCTAGGCTTAAATGATCAGGAGATTCTAAGTAACGTTTTAGGAGCTAAACTCTAGTGGAGATGGGTAAAAGAACTGGGGGCTCAATGGGCTAAAAGCTAGAAGGAAAAATATGCAAGCTCCTGGCAAACAAGTGATGTTATAAGAATGTCTGGAAACATAAAAGGCTCTTACATCTGGAATAAAGCCTGGGAAAGTAGAAGCCTAGTACAAAACAACAGTTTTTGGGAAATCAGAGCAGGAGACCTAACTCTCTTCTGGGAAGACAAATGGCAACAAGAACCAATGCTATTAAGAGAAGACTTTATAAGCCTCAAGCAGGAAGCAAATTCCCAAGGATTAATAAATGTTAAAGATTTCTAGAATCTTCCTCATGACCCCGGAAAGTGGCTAAACTGGAGAAAAATAGATTGTAGAGGGGACAAAACCATAAAAGAAAAAACAAAAAAACTATTGAGCATGTTAAAACAAAGGAAGATCTTGGTAACAAATGGGCAAGATCCGTTAAGATGGGGCCATAATAAAGAAGGTATCTTCAATATTAAGGAAGCAAAAGGAATTATCCTAAACCTAGATCCATGTGTTTCAGCGAAGTTCTGGCAAAAACTTTGGAGCCACCAAGGATGGATGAAGATCAAGGTTTTTATGTGGTTAGTTCATCACAAGAAAATATTAACTTGGGAAAACATTCAGAAGAGAGGGGTTATGGGGCCCTCTAGATGTCAGTTATGTGAAGCTCAAGAGGAGACAATGGAGCATATTCTCAACAATTGCACCTACACCACCTGGTTGTGGGATTCCTTTGACACCATTTTTCAACAGACAGACAGAGACAAGGGCAGTATCATTAATACCCTAAACAGATGGAGGAAAAACTTTTCGAAGTATGAAATCCTTAACTTGGCTTGGACCTTTATGCCAAGCTTCATTATCTGGGATGCTTGGAAGGAAAGGAATAAAAGAATTTTCAAGGAAGTAAAAATTACTCCTCTTCGCCTGATGGATCTGATCCTGAAGCAGATTAAGGAGACAGTTTCCACCACAATGCATAGTCTTCACAAGAATCCTCCCACAGTGATTGAATTGAGAACTCTCAAGCATCTAGGAATGCATGAGATCATTCACCATCGTCTTAACAAAAAGGAAAGAGGGTTAGAAATGGAAAAGGAGTTATGGAATCCTCCACCGAAAGGTTATCTGAAATGCAATATTGATGGAGCTTCAAAAAGCAACCCGGGGATAGCAGGTTATGGAGGGGTGTTAAGAGATGAAGAATGAAAATTAATCTTTACATTCCACTATCATTTAGGTAAATCCATCAACAACATGGTTGAATTAATGGCATTGGAACAATGCCTAGAACTTCTTAAACTAAATCACACCTCAAATGTCATTATCGAAGTAGACTTAGAGATCTCTATAAATGCAATTAAGAAGATCAGTTGTGGAACAGTGCCAGAAGAGGTCTCAAAACATTGGAGACTAATACAAGTGTACCAGAGAATTCAAAAACATCTCCTGAGTCTTCAAACTGTGAGCTTCAATCATGTTCGACGGAAAGCCAATAAACATGCAGATTTAATGTCCAACCAAGGAGTGATTAATTCAAAATGCAAGATCGAGATGAAGTGGCAGGGGACGCCTCTAAGCAGGTTAAAAGCTATTTGCAATGAGCAAGTGGCAGAGGATACAGAAATTTTTAAGTATTGGGCTAGAACGGTTTAATTTATAGTCAGTCAATGTTTCTGTTACAGGTTCTATTGTCATCGTTCGCGGGATGAATGGCTGGATCGATCCCTCATGGGAAATTCTCCTGCAATAAGCCTACGGAATAGAAAACCAAGCTCTGAGCGGTATCCAGGTGATCACGAGGCAATCGAATGGTAAGTGGTGTTGGATTGTTGAGAGCGATTCAACTAGGCTTTCAACACGTGGCAAGGGTGGGGTTCGTAATACCACCATCCATTGTGCCTTAAAGATCGTGCTTCTTGGCTTTCTGATTTCTTTCTGAGGTGTTCACTATAGGAATGTGTTTCGATGGTCAGATTTGACCGTGCAATTCTGTGGGGCTGCTAGTTTTATCAAACATTGCGAGTTATTGATGGAAGGAATCGCAGAATTCAACTTTGGGTTAGTGTTTAACTGTGGGGAGCATTCAAAAGGTTAGCTTGTCCTTAAGTTTGTACTAAGGGTCACATCTATGGCAGTATGCCCTTGATGTTTCGGCAGTCCATGACAATTTCCTATTTTTTTGTATATATTGTAACATTACTTTTGGTTTAATGGAATAGAAAGATAGTCTGTTGCTTCAACGGAAAAAAATACAAAATTTCCAATTACTAAAATCTAAAATTTTATAAAATTGGATTATTAAAAATATTCCAAATTACTTCAAAAACTATACTAGAACCAAAAGTAGAGAATATTATATGTTTCTCATATCTGTTGAATGAAAACAGTTACAAAAGGCACAAAATGATAACAGCTCATCATCCTGTCATTCTCAATGACCGTGATTTCCCATTATCTTCTTAATCATTATTTGTTTCTCCTTTTATGGGTTGATCACTTTGGACCAAATATTCGGATTATATCCTTATATATTTAGTCTATTACATTTTATATTTTAATAAATATTTTTTACTTTTGACAATATATACATTCCCTTACTCAAAGACATAATATTAGGCTGATGTTGATATATACTAGGTTAGGTTGATATTGATATATATTATGTTGTTCATATTTATACTTATTTTCCCTACATTATTCTGAATGTTATCTAATATGTTCGACTTATAATTTTCTTATTCATTTCCTCACAACCATTAAAAAGTTAATATTTTGATTTCCCACTATCTTCTTAATCATTATGCCTTCGTACACCTGCCTTTCATGGGTTCATCATTTCACTCAAATCTTTGGATTATATCATTATATATAATATTTATTTCATTTCAGGTTCGGATAAATATTTTTTCCTCTTGAAAATCTATTCATTCAGTTACTCAACATCATAATAACATCATTCATTCAGTTACTGAACATCATAATATCATCATAATATTAGATTGATGTTGATATTTATAGTTATTTTCCCTTCATTATTTTCAATATTATCTATTGTATTGGGTATGTAGATTTTTTTATTAGCTCATATTTTTTACAATATTAATATTTTTAACATTATAATATTAGATTGATGTTGATATATATAGCTATTTTCTCTTCATTATTTTCAATATTATTTAATATATTGGGTTTACAATTTTGTTTTTCATTAACTCACAACCTTTACAATGTTAATATTCTTATTTTATCATTGAAGATTTTAATGATTATATAGGTCACTCTTCTTACTATATTTTTATATAATTTTATCAATTTTACATTGTTACTTAAATATTTTCAAGTCAATGAGTTATTCTAATCATATAATTTTAGTTATTGTAGTATGAAGTTTAAGTTAGTCTAATCATATTATTTTAGTTATTGTAGTATGAAGCTTAAACCTGGTTGATAAAAATATTTAGCAAAAATTATTATATCCACATTAAAGCATTATCCTTAATAGTTATGTGAAGGTCTCTAAGGTTCTCCATTTTCTTTTTCATAAAACTCTATTTTTTCGTGAATTATTATTTATCTTAATATTTCTCTTATACCTACCTAGTTTATGACATATAAGGGAAGTACATGTAGCATGATCATTCAAATTCCATATCCTAGCTTATGGGTATTCTTCCATTTTAAGTCACACTTCAATATATTTTTCTATAACTCCTAATTAACATCAACCTTCAAGTATTCTTGTTTTTCTCTCATTTAACTAATACACATCGTGACAATATATCATCTTTGGCTTTCCTACAATTTATTTCATTGTTATAATTGGATCCAACCCTCATATTTTAGAATAAATCATGTAAACCAAAATAACTAATTAGAGATGTAAAAATATGAATGAATGTTGTCTTGTACTTTCATTATCTGGAAACATAATTTAATCTCACCTGATATGTGCACGTTTAATCCCCTTTCCTCTACTTAAAATTGTTGATATTAGGTATATCCATTCTTTTCATCTGCCATTAATCTATTAGTTGTGTATACATTATAGATAGTAAAAAGAAATGGCATCTCTCAAGGGGGTGGTGAATGGATAGTGATATATTTCCTTAGAGGATAAGTTAAAAAGTATTAAATGTAGAGGTTAGGAAAAGATTCAAGTAACCAAGACGAACGATATGCCTTGTGGAATGTATTAAAACTAAAGAAAATAATATCTCTTTCTCAACAAGATAATTATCATATGGGAATACAACAACATAAATTGTAAATTTTAACATGAATATTATTTTGATAAACTAACACTTATCCTCATTCATAAAAGAATAATTCATTGCTTGCATTCATTCATGCAGTTTATTTCTTCTCATGTCCTAGTTTATTTCTTCTCATGTCCTAGGAGAATTAGGTACCATGGTATACACTCTTCAAATTTAAGTGTAACAAGATTCGTTCAAAACCATTTGGGTTAAGCAAATATGCCTCCCACATCATATTCCTTGAATACCCTTTGTAGCCATGAGAAAAAAAGAACGTATGCCATAGCATTAGCAACTATGGGTAACAAAATGGTGAGACATGGTGGAGGGAAATCCCATAGCATTTTCATCTAATGGTAGTTGGAAGGTTAGCTTCACAATGTGGAGTGACTACATTATCATATTTGTTCATTAAAACACGAATCATGTAACCATTTTTTGTTTGTGCAATGCATCCGTGTTGTAGGTTAGTTAATTTTATCATGGGAATTATGGAGTTATATGAATTGTGGGACTATACTTTTAAATTTAGAAATGGTGATTGAAATTTGGAAGTTGCGTCTTATATATGCAATATCACATCCACTTCCTCTTCACTCAGTTTGATGGAAAATTTAATATGTTCATAGATTAAAGTGTACAACTATGCCTTTTTATTATTTTTCCTTTAGATATTGATGTCTATAACAATTGAGGTCCATAGAATAATTTAATTGGTGATACTTCTATTCTAGTTCAAAATATGGTAGAGTCTAGTGATATCAAGAGTGTGTTGGAATAAAGGGGAAAATATGGTGGCTTAGAAGGGTAATAGGAAAGGATGAAGTGAAGCAAACCTTTGGTAGCTCCAAGAAACATGAATGGCCCTTAGTTTATGAATGGGTCAACTAATATCTTCCCTCTCCTCTACAATGGAAATTCAGATAGAGTTAAGGACATTGATACACAGGTGGAATGGAAATACTGATAATATGCAAAGGAAACTAGAATATTTTCAATTGAAACAAGCTCAATCATCTTCGTTAATGGACATCTCCTCATCGTCGGTTAATTTGTCTTCTAAATCCAGGTTTAGATTGACTTGAACAACCCCTAGTAATTCTAGATGTAGAGGAAGCTATGTCTAGTTCAAATATAAGCTAAATTTTCTTCGATGGTTAATTTTTATTAAATTGGACATGCACTTTATATATTCTACTCATTTAGAACTCCAAGGATATCTAATTTTTTGAATTCGTTAAGATAAAGGGCTAATAATGGGTCACATGTAGTGATGAGTAGATTTTTTTTTTTTAAATATACTCTACTATGTACTCTTTATGTGTGTTTACACTTTTTTTTTAATACCATTATTAATCAATGTCAATAAATGAAATCATGGTCTTTCTTTTTTTGCATTACATTTGTTTATTAAATTTTGTTTAATTTTTTTCCTAAAAAATGTGTTAGATTTATGAAGTTATATTGTTGATTTTATATAATTAATTATTTCACGAATTTTCAACTAAATGCATTTATACATTTTAAATAATAGAAATCATTACTTCACTAGAAATTATATAATCAATTTTCAATTAAAAAACTAAAACTTAAAATATCTAATCATTACACATGTAAATAATCTTACTTAAAATTAAAATTAAAATAAATAAATAAATAAAAACATCATCTCCTTAGACATTGAATCTTCAACAACTAATTTAAATAGTCCTTTGAAAAATATAAAATTTCTAAAATAATAATGCTTTATTTTTAAACTTGTATGATAGCCTATTTTACCCTAATAAAAGAAATTAACTTATTTTGTTTTTAGGTTGTGTATTATGCAATTTTTATTAACTTATTTTGTTTTTAGGTTGTGTATTATGCAATATTATCTAGTCATTAATGATTCTCTTGCATCATTGCTTATGATATGCAATCTCCCTTGATAATATATTTTTTTAAAATTTAATGTAATAATATTTTTCATATTATATCGATTATGCAAGATGATCTCCTCTATTATTCCCCAACATTGCAGCCAAGACAAAGCATCCTTATGCCATGCTCGCTTGAGCTGAAGGTGGGGAATTTTGCTAAATTTAGAATAAATTTTAATAAATTTATTAGAATCCGTGTTGTATAACTTTTCCTTATACATAAGATAGCTAATCATCGTGAGTATTTTAATGAGGAAATTATTTTCTCCAATCAGTTGGATAAGGTAGTAACATTTCCCTTAATTTCAAGGTTGTAGATTATAAACTCCTATTGAATCTATACAATATTCCTCTATGAATTTCTAGATATACTACAATGTCAAACTTCGCAACAATATAGAATAAAAGGAATGAAAACACTCAAGTATATATGTCTACCCACAATTGTTTTCAATTTTATAGAAAACATTCCAACCTCGTTGTTTTCTCAATGTTATAATTTCAAAAGATATTATTATGGATTTTGATTCTTGGATATTTGTATATAGGATCTTCCTCCAAGGAATTGTATCATAAATAAAAGTACCATAGATGATCCTTTTGGATTTAATTATCATGACTCTAGTTTTGCTAATATTTATAGTCATATCAGGACCAAATCCTACATTACATCCTTCTCAACATCATTGATGATCATAATCAATTGCAAATTTGCATTAACCTAGTGCACAAGGAAGCTCAACCCCCAAATGTGGGTGGCAATTAAGGCATTTAAGGCTATGATACAGGGCAATGGCGGGCAAGATGGCCACTTGGCCCCCTCCAACCATTCCAAAACCAGCTTGATTAATCCTCATGACACCTCACAGGAAGCATTTAATGCCTGCCCTTCCCAAGGAAAAATCATCAACTGCAAAAGCATGGCTCTGGTGATTCACCTGGTCATTCTTCCTCTATTTCATTGTGCCTACCCTCCACAGGCTGAAGTGCTAATTAAGTGAACCAATACAGGACATAGATGCTGGCTTGTTTGCTCTTTGGGCTTGGCTATTAGCTTCCACCATGCCCATAGTAACTTCTTCTCGTCTTCTCAGCACTCTGGCTTCCACCATTCCCCTCAACACTCTGTAAATTCTGCTCAGCATTCCTCTGTTATATCTTCTTCTGCCCCCTAACTCTGCAATTGCGCCTACCTCCACCATGCTCTGCTACCGCATGTGCAACCGTCACAGTGGTACGCATGGTGGTGGCTCCTACTCCTTTGCTTTACACAGCCACAATTCGGCTTCTGTTGCCTCCTCAGCTGAAAATCCCAGCCAATTTAGTGCTCCTAACCATTATCCGAACACCAGAAGTGGTAGAGGTAGAGCCTGCCTCCATTGCTCCAGACACAACGAGGAAGCTATGTGCACTGCTACCTTCCCTCTGCCTCCACATCACGTCCCCCATACAACGCAGTTCCGGTTCTAGAACTCAATGAATTACCCGGTCATAGTCACCACCATCTCCATTTGCATTTCTGAAGAGCCTGAGCCGCAAATACCCATGACTACTTCCCTAGAGGAGACGAACAGAGCAGGTCCATGCCGGCACATAGACAACATTGACGAGTTGAATGGTAATGGAGGTTAGCATAGAAGACATGGAAAAGTCATTGCTAGTAGCTTGCATGATGCCTCAGACATTCCTAGTGACATGCGGGCAATGGAAGGTCATCTGGAGTACATGTCACGCTCATAGGATGGAGATGGCAGCAGGGAGGGAGGTCGTCAGGCTGAGGGAGGTGGTAGGGCAGATGACCCAGATAACTGGGCATGTCTTATTGTGGAGGAACCTGTTTCGGATGCCCTGGCACCAGGTGTCACTCCCGACAGGTGGCATTTCACTTAGTTCTAGTTTTTTCTGTCTTTCTTATGTGTCCTCAAGAAAATTTTCTGGTTGGGCGGTCCAGTCAGGACAATGTGTGGTTTTTTTGGGTGGTTTTGTTCATTTTCAGGGTGGTTTTGTTGTTAGCTGATAGGATGGTTTATTCAGGAAACTTGTGGGTTAATTTTTTGATGTTTAATGGACTGGTTTCCCCTTTGTAGGGATAGTCTCAAACAATTTTCATGGTTGTGTGCTAATTAAGGCCGGAACGCTTTACAGCCAGGCTACTATGTAACTTTTTTGTATTATATCGAATAGATTAGCCTTATTTAGAATATATATATATATATATATATATATATATATATATATATATATATATAATATATATATATATATATATAGATAGATAGATATAGTCATATCCATTTTGGAAAAGAAATCTTAACGTATATTGAGTTTCGTGCTAAGATTGGTACACTACCAACCACGTTACTGAAACATTCAATAATACCAATGAAGGACCTAAATCAAAATATGATATAAGCAATGTAGTCTACAAAATGTATCTCCCTTACATTAAAGGACCTATGGATAGGATCTCCCATATCCTTAGAAAGAAAAACATCAGCACAACCTTTAAACATATTAACACTTTTCATAGCCACCTTATATCCATCAAAATAAAACATCACATTTGTCTTGAGAATGTGAATATCTGGTCCACAATTAACCACTACCACCAAAAATAATTCAAGGAGAAAATTGAATAAAATTGGATTCTCACTTTCTACTAAAAATGTGTCCCTATATAATCCTTTTCCCTCTCACTTTTATTCTCAAATTCTTTTGTTCGTTCTTATTTCATACATCATGATTATCATAATACAATATCATATAACATATGTAATAGATACAATTAATATTAATATTATAATATCATTAACACTAATTATCATAATAATAACTATTACATTACCTATAATGATGTACAACTATATTAATATTATTAATTCATTTAATACATTGTGTAATAGATATATCATATTAATATATTATTTCTATTGATATTGATTAATATTAATATTGATATTAATTATTGTTAATAATATAAATACAAATAGTACTTATATTAATATATATTAATAATATAGTAAGTGTCATAAAATTAGAAAATATTTATAAACTAATTTAAGGTTTTTTATACATTAATTTTTCCAACTAGTTTATTGATAGTTGGCATGAACATATGTTTTCAACATTTTTATTAGATGATGAGCTTTATTAGCAAGTTTGAAAGATTGATAATCTTAAAATCTCATGTGATGGTTTGATAAACAAATTCTCAACAAAACTTTGATCGCAGAAGCCTCAAAATTTTATAACTGTAATGACTCCTTTTTAAAATAACAATATAACGAAGATAAATGAGAAAAGTTATGAAAATGCCAACGAGCATGGGACCAAGATTTATGACCATAGAAATGAGCATGGATTGAACAAAAATTGTATCTTCCAAACACTCTTCTATCTTATCAAATATATGCCAAAAGGGGTAAGGGATAAGAGACACTCTTTCTTGACTCCAATATTGCATTTATCTTTTTCAACCAAACCTCACTGGGTCTGAGTTTGAAATTGACATTCTCATATAGACTTGTCACATCAACCCTCAAGTTGAGATGAGCAATTATCTCTTATAACCTATTCCATAACTTTACTATAGGAATGATATCAAAATCCTTCTTAACATAAAAAAAATGAAAAGAATTATCGGTATTATTATTGTGGCACTCTTAAGAAATAACCCTAAGTATAACAAGATGGTGCATGTTTGAACCATATCTCCTAAATATAGATTGGACTTTATCTCTTTTACAATGGCTCTTGTGTTGAAGGCTAATCTCCATTTTCAAAATAATCTTGTACATCTTGGCTAAAATGTGGTTGATCATAATTGTCCTATAACCAAAGAGGAATTTTTTATCCCTAGCCTTTAAGGTGGGAATAATAAGGATCCACATTGAAGGCTTGGGGAACCCTTAATTTATTACTAAATTCATGATATTTTGTGTGTCGAATGAGGATAAATTCTCCTATTTTAAAATTTTAATATTTTTATTCATAAATATCCTTAGCTCCTTAGCTTTCCCATTAGTGGATTGCTTAACCTTAAACTCAATGTCTTTCTTAGAGAGTATATCATCATCTATAAGAATATGTATTAGAACTATTATTTACTTTAGATTTTTTTAGGGTTTATTGGAGATTGTTGAGATATTATATTGACCTCTATCTCCACCTTTTGCGTAAGTTAGATCTAAAAATGCTTATATAAGTGTATTATATCTAGATTTTTACTCGGAATAATAATTTAAAAATTTTTCTTTGTGCATACTTTTTTCCAATTTAGGATTAGAGTAGGTAGGACTAGGTTTAACTCCCTTATGAGAGGGCCTAGGAAAATCTGAGATGTGAGAATACGTTACCATAGAAATATGCTAGAGTAGATATATTGGTGTATTGAGTAAATATTGTTTTATCTATGTTAGTTGGGTGTGGTGTAGCATATGGATTTTCCTTAGTGTATGGAAAAGTGAATGTAGATTCAAGTCGGATAAGTAAATGATTACTATCTAAATAACATGAGTGTAGTTGAAAGTTTTGGCTTATTGTCTAAGTTTATGTTGTAAAGATACATTCAACCTATAGAGTGAAGTGTGTTCAACCTATAGAGTGGTGCATGGAATCAATATTCTCACATTGTCCACTCATGATGACTTAATTAATTTGTGTCGATCATCCAGGAAATCAAATTATCACAAGTGCCATAGAGACAACCTGATTAAAAAATGGTCAATTTATTTAGGCCCAAGTCTTGATCGACTAAAGCAAAGTGCTCCATATAGATGCAAGATAAGTGTCGTAACTGTTTAAAATTGACTCTATTGAGAACTCAGTTCTCGTTGGAAATTGGTATATCTGAAGGTTTAGTTAACAGATAATTCATGACTTCCCTGCCCCCTTTGTACAAAGGCCATGTGGTTACATGAAAATTTATCTATCATAACCTAAACCCTTGCAAAAATGTTTTCATACATAATTAGTCTTTTTAATCTCATGCCCCTGGTTCAAGTAAACATGTTGCATAATTTTCAATTGAGATATTGTCTACAAGCACCATTTTTATGCTATAGAAATCCAATACATTACACACATTGTTGGGTGTGAACACTTTCCACTATCCCCTTCTTTGACCCTAAGAGCGAGAATATCAACTACAAAAGAAAAAATAATGGTGTTGGTTTTTGAAATGAATTATGTATGTTATGTATGTTATATATATACTTTGTGGAACTTATATGATCAAGAAATAATCATTAAACAAAGTATCTTAATTTAAGATAGTGGTTCATGACGTAATTTGGTTCCACAAGAACACATTCGTTAATTAGACTATGAACAATTTATTATAAGATAGTATAATTTCTTGATGTACTTCATTGGTTCAAAAAACAATGGTTGCTAGTTAACTTTTTGTGTTTGTGAGCTTTTGTATGTGAAAAAAGTTAGGTTGTATGATTGACTATTGGATACCTTTAATATCTATGTTGTTTCTTATATAACTGGATAACATATCAAGTTATGTATGTCAACAAATGGAGGTATGTCAATAAAATGATTCAGTGTTGAAACTATTTTTTGAAGTATTTTAAGAATAATCAGTCACTACAAATATATCATTGCAAGTCAAAATAAATCGTTTCTTCAATGAGTGAAGTGATATCTCATAATGAATGGCTTAGATTTAGCGTAGTCTATGAGAGTCATATTGGATATAAATGTTGATGAAGAGAAAATCATATAGACATAAGAGTCCATAAATACTTTTATGTGATTTCAATATTATTATTTCTAATATAATCATTAAGAGAGATTATTAGAATTAATGTTTTCTTTAGAGTTGGCTAGAAATTGTTGGAGATTGTTGAGAAATTATTTCAACCTCCATTTCCAAGTTTGAAGTAAGTTGAATCCTACACAATTATAAGTATATTATATCTTGGTTTTACTGAGAATAACAACTAAAATAGTTTTCTTTATACATATTTTTTTCTCATTTCACATAATCTTATTGCAGTAACGTTAAAAAAATTTATATCTACTTCATATTGAAAATTTATTATTTAATCATATTATAATGAACATATTAGAATCCTAAATAAATCCTAAATAATAAAAGAAATATATTTCAAATGGAAAACATGTTGAGTAAATTTGGTTACATGAGTTTCATTTCTTATTAATAGAACGATCATCTAGGAATCACAGAAATTACCTGTGAAGTTTCCCATGCTCCTAATTACCCACCATGGGTAATCCATACTAACAGGAAATTTCCTCTGGAATTTTTTTTTATATTCATAAAGAAACATGGCCTCTAAATGAGATTTCCTGGTGTAATCACCAATTTTAAGGGTGTTGCAAATCATATCGAAGATTAAAGCATCAAAATTAAAAAGACATGCATATTAAACTACTATACCATAAAAACTAAAGGCAAGGACATACAAAGTAAGAATATTTTAACAAGTTTTCATATTATATTATATGGCTTTGATTGGTGGATAAATTTGACGATTCTCTTTTGAATATTATGTTATATACATTTCTTTATTTCAAATTCTACTTCGGGAGATTTGATGAACCCATATTGATCCTACTCTCCCCATTCATAGTACTAATCGTGAAGGAACCATTGATTCTTCTAATCTAAAATGAAAGCTTCATGAAAATACTTTTTGTTTTCTTGGAAAAGAAAGTGCACTCTTGCTTTCCTGTGCTTTACAACCAATTTTTCAATTGTAACTGGGTAATCATGTCCTTGGCCCTTCTGGTTTTTGGAGAGCTTTGGTAACTGTGTTACATTGTGGCTCTACATGAACACGACTGCATGTGTTCTTCTATCTTTGATTGGGTTTCTTTTTATCATGAGCATATTTCTTCAGTGTTTAGCAATTCACATGTTCATTCTATGATTTCAAAGGTTTGGTTAGTGGGTGGCGCAGTATCGGGTCAACAACGGTCATGTTGGTATATGACATCCACACGTTTGTTATTGCTCATTGACCTTCTTAATGGATCTGAAGGCATCCTTGCTTTTTTTGTTATTTCTTATGTCAGTACGGGGATAACAAGTTTCTTTGCGTGCATTCCCGTCTACGACATTGTTGGATACTTTTTTGCAATTGGTCGTTTCTATCACTGTTAGTTAACAAGTGGCATATGGTAATGTTATGTTCTTTGTTGTTCTCAAGTCATTATTCTTATTGTCAATGTTCTCTTGTCATGGTATGTGTTCTCGTTGTATATGTGGTGTTTTAGGTAACAATGTCTAATTCTTTAATTTTAGAGAAGTAGATGATTTTGTTGTGACATTCTGTTAGACAATTAACGATTTTGTTATAATTTTTTTTATACAGTAATATAGTTGTTGATTGTTCACAAAAAAAATATTAAGTTCTAGATTTTTGTATTACTAAATTATATATTAACAATTTTAAAGTATAGATTTGAATTAATTTTTAAAATAGTTAAATTGAAAAAAATTGAAAATCTACCAATATTTTAGACTATCTATTAAATAATAGTTAAAAATTAGTTATTATAATAATATTAGGTAATATGTAGTATAATGTGTTGAACCTAACTTGTGCAAATTATCATAGAAAGATATCATGTGATATTTCGAAATAGTGATAATTTAAATTTAAATGATAGATAGATCATGACTATTAAAAATACTTTTGCTTAATTGAAAAAATTATTAATTTAACAAAACTCATCAAACCTATTTTTGTATTATTTTATGTTCAAATTTATTTAATATATAAAAATGCTAAAAAGTTCACAATTACTTTTAAATAATGATTACTCAATTCTAAATGGTACACAATTGAGAAATAATTAAACAAATAAAAATCATTAAACTTATTTCTAAATAATCCAATGTTATTATAATATATCAACAACATAAAAACTGAAAATTGACAAATTCATTGAACTAAATACAACATTATTTGTAAATGATATATGATTTTAAAAATAGTTTATACAAGACAAATCGCATCAACAATTTATAACAAATTAAGAAAAATGTTATTATTTCAGAAAATAAATTCGATTAATATTAATTAGAATCATGTCAGAATGAGAGAAAGGTAAGAGCTTATTAATTGTTAATTAAATAGAGAAAAAATATATTTTATATTAAAAATTTTAACTTTAATTCTGCGTTATATAAAGAGACTATTTTTGTATATTGAAAATGCTTGAAAAAATAGGAATAAGAATAAAAGAAGTTATCCAACTTTAATTATATAATATATATAGATTTTGATTGTTTTTTTCCTAAAAATAAAAGAAGTATCAAACTTTAATTAAAATAAATGTATATGAATTATTTTCTATTATAAAATTTAATTAAGGAATAAAATTGAAATTAAGATAATAAATAATCAAATAATTTTATTTAAATAATTAAAAAATATATATATATTTAAACTAAATATATTAAAATAAAAATATACTTACATAAAATTAGTATTAAATATTTATTTTCTTTTCAGAATTTTTTAATAATTTTTTTATTGATTTGATTGAGGAAAAATTTGAATCTTAAATCTTACTATTTATATCTTATTTTATAATAATAAAAAATCTCCAAAAAAATATAAATATTTTTTACAAAACTTATTACTGCGAATTAAAATATCAAACTCATATCTAAATTATCAAAATATCAAACTCTTATCTAAATTATCAAGTATGTTAGTTAAAAATATATCTTAATTAAAATAAAAATGTATTACTTTCTATCAGATTATAAATTTTACAGATTTAAAAATTATAAATATATTCTTGTAACAAGAAACAAACTTCAACTTGAAAAGCAATAAGAGTGGTATTTAATGTCCTAATTAGGCAATTTAGTGAACTCCTGATCCACGATTTCAAATTTAGCCGGCCGCCTGAACAATGAATATTGAAAGAAAAAGTAAACAAAATAAAATTATTAAGCAAAATAAGATTCGGATCATCTGATTAGTTTAGAAAGTAATCCTGAGATGGAATTGAATTACCAAATTGTAAAAATGGTGAGCTCATGATTTGTGATAGTAACTCTATCCTTGGCGTTGTCATTAATTTATTAATTTTGTACATAAACAATAAGCTGATTTAACCAAAATAAAATATGTATAGTTACTTCATCAAATTTTGAGGAGAGATTAAATATTTTTAGTATTCAAACACTATATAATATTTAAAAATAAATATTTCAATAATATAAAAAAGTATAAAGAACAAATGAAATGAATGAAATGAAATGAAATATATATATATTATATATATATTAAATTACTTAAAAAATATAATACATAGTGTTTTTATTCAAATATTTACCATATTTTTAAATTTAATACTAAAATCATTTTCAATATATAGATTTCAAAATAAAAATAATTTAATTATAAAATTTTAATTCTCATTTTTTTATATACTTTTCTGTATATTTATTAATTATGTTTTTGGCGATGTTGAAAAATAAATATTTATTTTACGTTATCTGCAAATTGAGTTAACGGCATCAAACTTGCTTTGGTAAATTACAAAAATTTTTTTAATTATTTATTTTTTAAAACATTTTTTATATGATGATGATTGATATTCACTAAGATCAATATGCTTTATTGGACATTAAAAGAGTAAGAGATTACTTGAGATTTTTTATCAGATTATTTGTATGATCAAATAGAAAGGAGAGAAGTTTTTAGATTCTACCTAGTTTTGTTGACTTTAACAAGTGAAGAAAGTTGGTAGTGTGACAAAGATTATGAAAATTAAAATGGATATAAGAAATTTTAACTTTAATTACTTGTGATTTGTAGATTTTTTTTAACAAAATAAAAAACTATATATACAGTCATCATAAAAATTTTAAAACTAATAAATATATTGTATAAAAACTCTGTGCCAAAATAAATAAATAAATCTAAATATTTATATTACTTATTTTTATTTCTACTTTATTACGTCTAGAGCTCATTCTCAACCCGTGCGATGGTTAGGTTACCCGCCATCATCGAAGTTAACTTTTGCTAGTAAAAAAAAAATTGCATCAAAAAATTAAATCCTGTTTTTAAACAAATGTATATAGATATAAATGAATTCATTTTTAAAGTTTTTAACATATTAATTTTAATTCTAAAATAAATTTATCAAAAATAAAATCAATTAGTAACCAACATCAATTATAACAAAATAAAATAAGAAACAAAACTATATTAAATGAATATATTCAGTAAACTAAAAACATATTTTTAATATTTGTACTTCTAATATTACATCTTCTTCCAATATTTACAGGTAGATTTCCCTGATCGATATACTCTGAAATCTTAGCTCTCATGGTCCCCTTTGAAAAAAGGTAATAAATTTTTTAAAATAACCTTTTTTTATAGTGTACGGTAACCTTCAAAATGATCGATATAACTTGATCCTCGTATAATTTATTTTATAATTTTTATATTACGATATTTAAAAAAAATAACATGAATATAATTAAGATTATATTTTTATATTAAAAATAAATGATAAAATGCATTCTTATATGTTGGAATTTAATTCCAACTGCAACACAATAAATGATTAACAGAAATCTGATCTTTTGTAGATATTTCAGATTGTCCGATGCCGCAAAGTTTTGTGATATTTTGCACATTGATGAGCATTAAATGCGCAGAATTGAATTCCCCTACAACCGCCAACTTAAAGTCATCACCGCTTGCTGTAATTAATACGCAGATAAGCGTTACAGGATATTTTGATTATTTTATCAATTAAACTCAGATATTTATTTTCCTATAAAACTAAAGAACAACAGTTTTGTTTTTAAGGTGCAAGAAATTTTGAACAACAGTTCTGTTTTTGTACTCTCAGAGAAAAAGAGAAGGTTAGAAGAACAAGAGTAAGTCTCTTCTATAAATGCATAACAGTGTTGAACCTGCAATTTTTAGAGATAGTGAAAATTGATTTCTAGAACTGTAGTATTCCTTTTTGTAATCCCTCTGTCAAGAGGAAGACGAATTTGTATTAGTTTGCTATTGTTTATGAATACAAGTTTATCGTTCAACTTGTTTTCTATTGCTGTTACACCAAGTGTCAAAAGCATGTTGTTATTACTCCGTAAGTCTATAGGTGACTTGACGCCAATTATTTTAGTTGTTATTACACCAAGCGTCAATTGTCTCACTGTAAGTCTATACATGACTTGACACCAATTATTTTAGTTGCTATTACACCAAGCGTCAAAATAAAAAAGTGACTTGTCGTCAAAAACACGTTGTTGTTACACCGAGTGACTTGACGTCAAAAATCGCGTTGCTGCAACATCACGATCAGCGTTGCTGCAACACCGTTTCGAGTAAGCAGTTTTCTGTTTTTTCTGTGTTAACAAAAACAGAGTGTTATTCTGCGTCGCTGCAACACCGAATCCTGTTGCTGCAACACCATTTCCAGAAAACGAAATTTTCAGTTTTCTGTGCAGAAACAGAGTAAAAAACAGAGCATTTTTTGTTGTCTATTTGTTATGGAATTTAGCAGAAAATTCCAACATGGTATCAGAGCTAGTCTAGGCACTCAGTGAGTCAAAAACAGAGTTTGTTTTTCACTGTAGGAGCTGTAAGAAACTTATTGAGAAGATTTTTTCCAGCAGAGAAAACTTTTTGCTTGTTTTTAATTTTACAGTCAGTATCTCTTCTTTACCTATACAGAGTTAAGATGGCAGATGCTGGAGCAGGTTTGACAAATTCCCGATTGCCACAGTTTAATGGGAAAAATCACAGTTATTGGTCCATAACAATGAAATCATTGTTTGCTTCTTAAGGAATATGGGAGCTGGTTGAAACTTGCTATGTTGAACCTGCAGATGCAACAACATTGGCTGTTTTGACAGTAGCAGAAAGAGACCAGTTGAAGAGTGACAAGAAGAAGGATGCCAAAGCCCTCTTTTTCCTCTTCCAATCAGTACATGAAAGTATCTTTCCACGGATTGCAGCAGCAACAAAATCCAAAGAGGCATGGGATATTCCTCAAAACTGCCTATCAAGGCATGGAGAAGGTGAAGACTGCAAAGTTGCAGATGTTGATGAGAGACTTTGAAACACTCAGCATGAAGGAATCTGATACAATAGATTCATTCTTCACTCAGGTTATTGGGTTGATAACCCAAATAAGGTCTCATGGTGAAATTCTTGAAGAAAGAAGAATCATAGAGAAGATCTTGAGATGCTTACCCTCAAGGTTTAAAGCTGTTGTGGTAGCAATAGAAGAAACAAAAGATCTCTCAGAGTTCACGATAGATGAACTGAGTGCTTCTCTTATGTCTCATGAACACAGACTCAGTAGAGGAACAGATTCCTCTTTTGAGCAAGAATTCAAGACACAGTTGTCTTTCAGCCAAAGAAAAGGTCGAGGCAGAGCAAATAACAGAAGTCGTGGAAGAAGACAAAACATAAGCAAATATTATCCTGCAACCACAAGCGGCAGGAGCTGCAATCAGAACCAAGATGAAGGTTCAAGCAAAGAGCAAGCTCATGGACAAAAGTATGACAAAACCCAAGTCCAATGTCATTATTGTAAGAAATATGGGCACTATGCCAATGAATGTAGGAAAAAACAAAATGACATGAATAGTAGGCAGAATGCTACTTTTGCAAATGAAGAAAATAAGAATCCAAAGAATGTGCTGTTAACACGTAACATTGCACAAGATAAAAAAGAAGATTTTTTGTTCTTAGACTCAGGTTGTAGTAATCACATGACTGGAAATATTGCAATGTTTGCCAATCTGGATGAAAATGTGAAATCTGAGATAACAACAGGAACTGATAGTAAAATCTTTGTCAAGGGTAAGGGTAGAGTCAGTATCTGAGAAAGAAATGGGGAACAGACGATTGTGCTAGAGGTATACTATGTACCTGGCCTAAATGTAATCTTTTGAGCATTGGACAGCTCATTGAAAAATGTTACAATGTGTTCTTCAAAGATGATATGTGTACAATCAGAGATATACCTCCAAGTAAGAAGATCATTGCAAAGGTGCAGATGACCAGTAATAGAATGTTTCCTCTCAAACTCAGGGCAGATTTGAAGGAAGGAAGAACTATTGCAGCAGTAACACAAGAAGTCTTTCAGGAACAAGTGAAAGATGAGAATTGGTTGTGGCACTTGAGATTTGGACATATCAATTTTGGAGGCCTGAATCTGTTGCACAGAAAGGGAATGGTAAAAGGATTGTCATTGATTGAGAAACCGGACAGCCTTTGTGAAGGCTGCATCTTGGGCAAGCAACATAAAGAAAGCTTTCCAGCAGGAAAAAGTATAAGGGAAAAAGCACCTTTGGAAATTGTTCACTCTGATGTGTGTGGACCGATGCAAATACCATCATTTACCGGAAATAGATATGTTTTAACTTTCATTGATGATTACACCAGAAAGACATGGGTGTATATGCTGAAACAGAAGAGTGCAGTGTTTGAGAAATTCCGCCACTTCAAAACTCTTGTTGAGAAGCAGTGTGAGCATTATATCAAAGTGCTCAGAATAGATAGAGGAGGAGAATACATCTCCCAAGACTTTCTGCATTTTTGCAGAGAGAATGGCATACAAAAGCAGTTTACCGCAAGGTATACACCTCAAAAAAACGGTGTTGCCGAAAGAAAGAATAGGACCATTCTTGACATGGGTTAGAAGTATGCTGAAGGCAAAGCGCTTGCCGCATGGGTATTGGGCAGAAGCTGTCACTTGCGCAATTTACATCTTGAATAGATGCCCAACTAAAGCTGTCATGAACAAAATACCAGAAGAAGCATGGAGTGGTCAAAAGCAAACTGTCACTCACATGAGAGTATTCGGTTGTGTAGCTTATGCACATGTACCAGATCAGCTAAGGAAAAAGCTTGATAGTAAGGGGGAGAAGTGTGTATTTGTTGGCTATTGTGATGAGTCAAAAGCATACAAACTCTATAATCTATCCACTAACAAATTAACTGTAAGCAGGGATGTGTAGTTCATTGAAGATGAAGCTTGGGATGGAAGCTTAGAAAAAACAGTGAATGTGAAGACAATTGTGTCTCATGAAGAAGAACAGGAAGGGACAACAGCAAATAATCATTCCTTGGTGGTTCCTCCTCCACGACAGTAAATTCAGCAAACCACACCACAAGCTGGAATTCGAACAGCCTTAAGAAGTCAAGGAAGTGCTTCTTCAAGCACACCACAGGGATCAGAAATACCCTCAAGCTCGGATGGAACTCCAAGCACACCAAGAAGACCAAGATTCAGAAATCTAAATGAGATTTATGAACAAGGAGAGGTAAGTGACAATACCGGTCTGAATTCATTATTCGATTTATATTTTCATGTTGATGACCCAGTTCATTTTGAAGATGCTGTAAATGAAGATAAATGGATTGAAGCAATGAATGAAAAAATTGGTGCAATTGAAAAAAGTAAAACATGGGAGTTAGTGGACCTCCCTGAAGGAAAAGATGCCATTGGAGTTAAGTGGGTCTATAAGACCAAAAGCAATGCTGAAGGCAAGATAGACAGGCACAAAGCAAGACTTGTTGTGAAAGGCTACAAGCAGCAACAAGGCAAAGACTATGATGAAACCTTTCCACCAGTAGCAAGGATGGAAACAGTCAGAACAGTGTTGTCTATTGCAACACAACACAAATGGAAGATTTATCAGATGGATGTTAAATCTGCATTCCTGAATGAAGTGTTAAAAGAAGAGGTTTATGTTGAACAACCTCCAAGTTATGAAGTTGATGGCCAAGAGCATAAAGTTTGCAAACTGAAGAAAGCTCTATATGGGCTGAAGCAAGCTCCAAGGGCATGGTACAGCAAAATAGATGCTTATCTGATTGAGAATGGGTTTGATAAGTGTGATGGTGAACCCACACTCTACATAAAGGAGAATGACAGTAAGATTATTATTGTTGTTTTATATGTAGATGATCTGAACTTTACAAGCAATGATGCTTCAGTCATTGCTGATTTTAAAGCAGTCATGAAAAATGAATTTGAAATGACTGACTTGGGCTTCTTAAGATATTTTCTTGGAATTGAAGTAGACCAAAGTGAAATTGGTGTTTTCATTTCTCAAGATAAATATGTAGAAGCAGTGTTGAAGAGATTTAATATGCAGAACAGCAAGGTAGCTGTGACTCCAATTGTAGTGGGGCTGAAATTGACCAAAGAAGACAACAGCAAGGATTTTAATCCAAAATTGTACAAGAGCATAGTTGGCAGCCTTATGTACTTGACTGCAACTAGGCCAGACATTATGCACACTGTAAGTTTAATCTCCAGACTTATGGAAAGACCGAAAGAGACACATTGGCAGGCAGCCAAGAGGATTCTAAGGTATGTGAATGGTACGAAGGGGTTTGGTATTTTATACTCCTCTTCTGAAAGTTTCATGTTGATAGGTTACACGGACAGTGACTGGGCTGGAAGTGTTGACGATAGGAAAAGCACATCAGGATATGTGTTTCATATGGGATCGGGAGCCATCTCATGGGCTTCCAAGAAGCAACCAGTTGTGTCTTTGTCAACAGCAAAGGCAGAGTATGTGGCAACAACAACAGCAGCATGCCAAGCAGTGTGGCTGAGAAGAGTTCTCAGAGATTTTTGTCATGAATAAGAAAATGGCACAACCATTTACTATGACAATAGCTCAGCAATAGCTTTGTCTAAAAACTCTGTTTTTCATAAAAGAGCAAAGCACATAGATACCAAATTTCACTTCATACATGAATTGGTTAACAATGGTGAAATTGTTTTGCAACACTGCAGAACAGAGGATCGGCTTGCTGATATCTTGACAAAACCATTAGCAAAGAAAAGTTTTGATCATTTCAGGAAATGCCTGGGTATGCAGCAGTTGAAATTAAGGGGGAGTGTTGGAATTTAATTCCAACTGCAACACAATAAATGATGAACAGAAATCTGATCTTCTGCAGATATTTCAGATTGTCTGATGCCGCAAAGTCTTCTGATATTTGGCACATTGATGAGCATTAAATGCGCAGAATTGAATTCCCTGCAACCGCCAACTTAAAGTCATCACCACTTGCTGTAATTAATACGCAGATAAGCGTTACAGGATATTTTGATTATTCTATCAATTAAACTCATATATTTATTTTCCTATAAAAGTAAAGAACAACAGTTCTGTTTTTAAGGTGCAAGAGATTTTGAACAGAACTTCTGTTTTTGTACTCTTAGAGAAAAAGAGAAGGTTAGAAGAACAAGAGTAAGTCTCTTATGTAAATGCACAGCAGTGCTGAACCTGCAATTTTCAGAGATAGTGAAAATTGATTTCTAGAACTGTAGTATTCCTTTTTGTAATCCCTCTGTCAAGAGGAAGACAAATTTGTATTAGTTTGCTTACTATTTATGAATACAAGTTTACTGTTCATCTTGTTTTCTGTTGCTGTTACACCAAGTGCCAAAAGCATGTTGTTATTACTCCGTAAGTCTATAAGTGACTTGACGCCAATTATTTTAGTTGTTGTTACACCAAGCGTCAATTGTCTCACTGTAAGTCTATAAGTGACTTGACACCAATTATTTTAGTTGTTGTTACACCAAGCGTCAAATTCGAAAAGTGACTTGTCGTCAAAAACGCGTTACCGTTACACCGAGTGACTTGACGTCAAAAATCGCGTTGCTGCAACACCACGATCAGCGTCGCTACAACACCATTTCAAGTAAGCAATTTTCTGTTTTCTCTGTGTTAACAAAAACAGAGTGTTATTCTGCGTTGCTGCAACACCGAATCTTGTTGCTGCAACACCATTTCCAGAAAACAAAATTTTCAGTTTTCTGTGCAAAAACAGAGTAAAAAACAGAGAATTTTTTGTTGTCTGTTTTTTATGGAATTTAGCAGAAAATTCCAACATTATATTCAAAAGTTATCAACAAAATGTTATTAAACTACTTAGCATGATATAATTTATTTTACTAACTCGGCTTAGTCTGTGTCATGCCCCCAGGCCAGCGATGGTTTTTCAACCGCTTTTAGCGAGGTGCGACACCACCAAACACTTTCTTTTCACCAATACTTATGTTCATGGACTACGCCTAACCACTTATTCCTACTTAGTTTGTGATTCTCAACCAAGTATTATTCCTTTATCCTTTATATCAATGAACACCCATACACATTCATTATCAACAACAATAATAAATGATGAACACAATTGCACAGTATGAAGGGAGGGGCAACTCCCTCACCAATGAGTTTGCCCAACAATATATTATACAACAGTTTACAATGTACAAGTATACGTGGAAAGCCCAAGTTTCATACTTAGTCAATTTTACAATCCAAGGCAAAACTCGATTGCCTAGCTCGTCGACACCTTCGCACGGTCATCGCACAACTCACCAACGCTTTGTTCACCTTGTCACACGATCATGTTGTTTGCCCAACTCGGACGCACCTCCAAGTCACCACACACGGGCACCTCCAACTGAGACACACCTCCGTCCACAATCTCAACACTTCACCAAGTCACCATGTACACTTGCACGATGGGCGAGCACTCACCCGAGTCGCCAAGACACCCATACCAAGTCATTGCAGAAACCTTCGCACAAAACGGGCACCACACCCATGCACGCCACAACTGTCCGTCGAGCACCACACACCCGTGCACGCCACAACCCAACCACCGGGTGCTCCTGCCCGCACCTTCACCCACAATCGTGCCTCACCGTGTAGCCCTGCCCAAGAATGGGCACATACTAAATCTGCGCCTTCCCTTAGACTTACGCACTAGAACTACGCACTTCCTTGTTGAGCGAATGATGTAGAGCCAGGTTGTTGATTGTTTGAAGGAGAGCCAACGCAACACATTATATATGCGTTGAAGGGGAGGTCATGGCTTGCCCAGCCGACCTCACCCACGCCCTTGCTCCATCGCAAAAGCCCCTAAATCATCAAGTCGGCCTTCATACACAATCCACACCATATAAACAAGTTCTCCTCCTCACAAATGCGCATAAGTGTCATTTCAAATTTGGAAGAGCTCGCACTTCCACCGTCGCACTTCAAGCTGGAGCTGCAGGTCATTACACTCTGCATAGAGCAATATCCGAGACACGAAAACTTATCTAAATTAAAAACTTTTAAAACTCTTGTATTGTCCCATATAAAAATTAACCCCTTATACTACTCTATATAGGTAATGTTTGTCGTATGTAAATGCTAAAATGCATTTTTTATATTAAAAATTTGTCATTTAACGGCTATTATGAGAATCTTTCGGCTTAAATCACATGATAGTACATTTGTCAATGCTTTTCGAACTAACAAGTGTGGTTCATCGTGAGGAAATGTTGAAGAGCCAGATCATGGCTGCATATTAAATAGGGAGAGCAGATCATCCAACTGTTAGGTTTGACTAAAAAAACTGCTATAACGAAAAAATGGCTATATTGAAAAAACAACTATATTAGAGTTGATAAATGGCTAGATTTGACTATTCAAATTGTTTAATTATATAATATTATTATGCTAAAACATTATTATAATACTTAACATATGTAATTTATGTGAAAAGATAATAATAAAATTAGAGAAAATTGCTAGAAATAATATATCTAGGGACAATAATTGAATAGATTTAATAATAACTAATAATAATTAATATACTATTATTCTAATAATGTTATAGTGTTAATCTTGATGTTAATGACTTGTGTAACTAATTAAATTCAATTTAAATAAATCTATGGATATTATTAATATTAACTAAAATGATGTTATAATAGATCATTCACATTATCATATTAAGTATAGTACCATTATCATATTGAATTTTACTTTTAATAGCAATATTAATAATATTGCTATTGAAAGTAAAATTCAATATGATAATGGTACTTTACTTACTATCAATGGATAGGATATCAATTTATTAGTAATAAACTTGAACTTCGTCATGACCTAAATTCTATTTAATATCTCTACTTATGTGCCTCCTAAGAGATAAATTGTATTTAAATTACAAGTTTCAACAACATTTTTACGTAATTATTAGTTTGTCTTTGACCAAAAATTTATGTTGTTTATCCATTATTTAATATTGGAAATTCAATTTTTGTTATTTATTATTATTCTTTTTTTCTTATTTGTAAGGTGATCGATTGATATTAGGTTGTTTAGCAACCTCCCTTTATATTAGTTATTATTTTTAGTTTTAATTTCTAGTTTTCTTTTTTATTTTGATTTTTTTTTGTTTTCTTTTATTTTATAAATTAATAAAGAATAAAAATACATACGCATATTAAAGTGTATTATATTAATATAATCAACATATTTTCTTTATTTTGTTATGGCATTCAACAATAAGAATATTTATTAGTTATTTTCTTTTTTTAACAAAATTTTTAATATTTTTATTTTTTATGTTTATAAAATTATATTTAACTAAGAGAGAATTCTAATTACATAAATCTTTATTAATTAAATCAATAAACTTCAAAAAACAAATTTATTTTGTTTTTATAATAATATATATTTGACATACATAGAGGATTGTTTCTATTATTTGACATGTATATTATTTTTTAGTTTTGGTTTTTATTTATTTTTGTATTTTTTCTATTTCCTAATATTTCCATTTTTATTTATTGTTTTCTCCTATACTATATATAAAAATAATTTTTTAAATTTAAGTTAATTTATATATAAGATAAAATATTTAGATCATCATTTTTTGGTTATGGTACAACAATATAATTTTTTATGAGTAAAAAGATTTAATTTATTTTTTTTAATTTATAAAATATATTTAAACCAAGAAATAATATTAATTACTATATTATGTTATTAATAAATAGTAAACTTCAAAACACAAATTTATTTTGTTATATATATATATATATATATGATTGATATACATAGAGATCGTTTTCAAAAGTTCGTTTTCTATTTGCCTTCATTCCAGATTCCGCTCTTTCCTCCCTGTTTCCCTCCGTAACAAAAGCGATTATTTACCATAATCAGACTTTTTCTCATCTCCAGAATTAACCTATTAGCGATTCTATTGCCAATTACCCTCGGAACATTGTCAAGCTCCCTCAGACCATTGGCCACGCTCAGATGCAATTGATTCAATCCCATCTAAGTAGCTATTAATTAATTTTGAAATAAATACTTTTAAATAGGAAGAGATGCATAAGGTTTTGTAATTTTGATAAAAGTCATTTTAAAATTATAATATCGCTTAGTTGTTTTCATAGATTGAACATAAGATTTTGTAATTTTGATAAAATTAATTTTAAAAATATAATAATCATTTCGTTGATTCCATACATTGAAAATTTAAATTAATATTAAACAATACACCTGTAATAATTTTTATTGATGCGTAAATGATGTTATAATTATATTTTTTTAATTCACTTCATCATTGTTATTTGGTTTTTTTTTTTACTATGGTTATTAAAGAAAAGTAAATGGATAATATGAGATATAATTTCGATAATATAGTGGTAAGACTGTTTAGCAATGAATATTATGTGACATTGAATTATGTGACATTGAATCGAATAAACATCATCTATCTAGAGCATCTTTACAAGCCAACTCTTCTGCAACATTACCAATAATTATCTTGGACTAAAAATTGTCAACTTTGCAGTTGCTTTATGAGTCTCAGAGTAAAAAAATATGATTTTCGTAAATAGTTTCATAAATATTTTTGCAAATATTAGTCTTTAAAAGGCATATATGTAATGGGGCACAAAATATAGTTTTGGTAAGACTAGTAAACAAGAAGATTTAGCTTCCTCAAAGTAAAAAAATGTGTTTCTTTGTAAAGAGTCTTATAAATATTTTTTCAAATACTAGTCGTTAAAAGACTTATATGTAATGGGGTAGCCCCAAGGGTTAAAAGACATATATGCCTAGCCATCCGGAGGTCACAAGGTAGATTCTGCCTGAAGCCCTTGGTGTTAGGTCTTGCCAGTAGACTGAGGGGCTATTAGCCCAGATTTGAGGTCACAAGGTAGATTCTGCCTGAAGCCCTTGGTGTTAGGTCTTGCCAGTAGACCGAGGGGCTATTAGCCCAGATTTCTCCGTGGACGTAGCGTAGCTACCACTCACTGACCACGGTGTTCATGAACCACACTAAAAAAGAAAATATATATGTAATCGGGTAAAAAAAAAGAAAAAAATTCTTAGAACTTGTAAACAAAGAAGATTTTGTTTTCAACAACTTCCCACGATTCTTAGTTTAGTTATGGTAAATGGCAATTTTTTGCAAATACTTTTAGGGAATGTTTAAGCAAAATCTTAGATCAAACCATTTACCAAATCATTTATAAATATTATGAAAGTTTTATTTGAGAAAGATTAGTTTTTTGGATAACCAATAAATATCAATAAAAATATTTACCAAAAACACTTTAAAAAATATAAATTAAATATATCATTAAAGATCTATGAAAACAAATAAATATTAAATTATACATGTTTAAATCTATAAATAATTCATTATATAAAAATTTATGACACAATTAGTTAATAAATAACTCGTTAAATAAGATATTTACGACACGATTAATATATTAGATGGTTCGTTTTTATATAATTATATTTTAAAAAAAAATTGATAAAATAATTGTTGTTTATGATAAATAATAAACTGTGTTTCCACAAATCTATTGAAAATAACTTTATACACGATTTATGCATAAAATACTACACATTCATTAATATTGTATCAACTGATATATAGATATAAATGTAAATCCCTTTGAAATATTTAGGTAATGAATTGCAATCGGTGCTGATATAGATGGATATAAATATAAATCCCTTTGAGATACTTAGGTAATGAATTGCAATTGGTGGAGGTACAATTATGAACCTCTTAGAAGCATCAGCAGGACAGGATTAGATATATTACCTTAGACTTACCTTTACCCTTCACCCTAGTGTCATGTCTCTACTTAGACATAATAAAAAAAATTACATTTCACTCTCCAGGCATTACATTGCATGGTAACTTTACGTCCTGGGTATATCGTTTCTGGTTGAATATCATACAGGTAAGTAACTCAGGTGATCGAGTAAACTTTTCCAATGAGATGACTGTTTGTGTGTATTAAACTCATAGTACCATCCGTCCTGGTCCTTTACTGTTCCACTAGTGCCAGCTCCTCCTACACATCACACCTGGCTTGTTATTTATTTCTTTTATGTTTCGTCATGTGTCATGGCGTGGGTAAGCGTACCATCGGTTACCAAGCTCCTCGAGCTTCACTCGTCTCCTATGGTGAGGATCGCATGTCATTGATCTAAGGGTTGAGATTTACTCTGGGGTTTTGGTGTTGAATTACGCCAACTTGAGTCTCGAACTGCTCATTTGCCTCAGCGCCAGTTCCAATTTTGTTCCACATTTCTTTGCGTCGGGGTTCACCTAAAAGCTTCATGTCTGCAACCCTGGTTCGATGCAAAGGAAATACACATCTAGTGTTTCCGGGATTCAAGCATACAAGTAAGACTTTATTGTTCTATTTCAGTTTCATTCGACTCTCCTCCTCCTTGAGAATTTGTGTTGTTAAATTTATGACTGTAACAGCTCATTCTGTTTTGTCTGTTGATTGAAGGAAGAACGAGTGCGACTAGAAGTGCCTGCTAACACGAGGAATGGTGAGGCTCTCAAGATCTCCTCCTTTCGCGCTGGCCACTAGGTAGGCACCATACTCTTGCTGCAGGGTTTCCTTGTTGGAGGTCAGGAAATATTGTCGTTTGCTAGCTGCCCACTCCATGGTTCATATTTTCCTATTTCTTGCCTGTGTTTCAGATTTGATGGCTGCTGCCAGAGTTCCCTAAACAGGGTACCTCTGGAGCCTTCACTGAGGTTATTTGGGTTGCTGTCCCTGAACAATCCTGGCTAGGGGTTTGGCACACCTTTAGGCTTTTAATGCCTTCGGGCTAGCTCTATTCATCTCTAATGATTGTAAACGACTTGTTTCTCATTTGTAAAGTTTATTGAGGAAATATATGAGTACTCTGAAGGTTTTCCCGTTGCATTCATTATTGTTATCGAATTATTTCCAGAACCTATATGAAGGACCTCGAGTACATTTGTAAGTATTTGACTACTATACATGTTGATTGAGGTCGAGCTCTTTATGGCTTCTGGTCAAGTTTCCTTCTGTAAGACTATATTTTTGGCATGAAATATAATACCTCTGTGTTCTTACAATTGAATTCATTCTACTGGTTCAGTTCTATGGTACTGCTTTTGTAATATAGTCCTATGAATATTGCTGAGAGCCTTGGCTCTGTACACACAGAGTTTAGAACTTATGACTGCCACACTCGATAATTACGAGGTCCATATTTCGTAAGTTTCTCCGGTTTTGGTGCTTTTCTATTTATGTATGCAATCATTAACAATTGTTATAATGTGGCCGCCTTTTGTTTTTGCTTATGGATATGAAATGTTCCTACCATCTTTGGTTATGAAATTTATATGTTTGACATGATGTGTCCACTACTAGAGCTTATCATGGTTTCTTTTATATGTGAATTCCGTCTCTGTGATTTGGAAAGAGTACTTATTCGTAACAGCATATTTCTTGAATTCGTGGTGAGTTTATTATGGTTTTTCCCTTTTTCATTATAAGGGTTTCTAACAATTAATCAATTCCAGTGCTGGCCCAAATCACATATCTTGTTACGAGTTCTGTCTTTTTTTGACTTCTACAGTTCTTTGTTTTGTACTTAATGAATTTTGAAAAGTTTTAAGGCTATCCACACCTATCAGGCTCTGTGATAGTTGTCTGTTTCATTGTTCTGCGTTTTCTAGGGTACCCACGATGGAGTTCCCTTATTCAGATAATTTCACTGTCTTTTGTTTTCATGACTGCTGGCATACCATTACCACGGCTACCGCGTTCCTAAATGAAACTCCCTGGTTACAGCTAACTGCCTATTCTACAGGTTCTTCTACTAGTACCTCTGTTTGCAATTAGGAATGTATTGGTTTTTTATTGGTTTTTCTAAAAGAAAAGAAATAAATTGCACAACAGTATTTTTCTACATAATCAAAATACAGGGAAAAGAGGGAAAGTTAAATTTCCTTAACATTCATCTGATGTTCACAACTATAATCTCTCCATCTTTCTATAAATAATATGAGATACATAAGAATTCATGAGGCAGATTTTTCCGAGAGGTTTCCTCTACTTACCTGGACTTTCAGGGTTGTAAGATCTCCTTGAAAATTTACCTAGGTTCTCTGCTTCTCCTTGACCACTCGACCATGAGATTCGTCTTTCGAGACCAGAATCTCCCCCCTAGCTCTCTTACAGGACTACAATCCTCAACAAGATGCACAGACCTCGTGCTTGGCTATCTGGTCATCACCAGACTTAGCCAGTCATTATTTTTCTGTTCTTGCTCTACCTGTCCCTACAGCGCAGATTTTCCTCTACCTTCCTCCTTTTCTCTAGAAGCTCTTCCAATTATGGGAGGTAGTTAGGGTTGCAACCACAGCAACCATTTTTTCCCAACTTCCTCCTCAAGAAGTTGCCAGCACATCAAGAAAACATTTTTTTTTTTTTTTAAATAATAAAAAGATTATTAAATTTCAAACGACTAATATTGTCATATTCAGTTTGCAAGCACATCAAGAAAACATTTCTTACTTTTTTTTTAAATAATAAAAAGTTTATTAAATTTCAAACGACTAATATTGTCATATTCAGTTTTTCTCTTATCGCAGTAAAATTAAATATTTACATTTTCTTGGGGCATCACATCTCTCCCTCCTAAGATTGGACATCGTCCCGATGTCTTTTGACTGTAAATAGCCCCGAGTAAGATTGTTTCATAAGCTATTCATCCTCCCAAGTGGCCTCATCAGTCCCAATGTGATACCACTGCACTTTAACTTGGGTAATAGCTCGCTTCCCAGCTGTACTTCTCTCTGGTCGAGAATGTTCAACAGCTCGACCAAGACTTCTCCTTCCGATTCGACCTACAACATGCAACATTCTAATTCAGTTTCTTTTAAAGAAAAGTTTCAGCCTGGTCTACCGAAATGATTATTACTTGTACATCCTGCCATATGAATAGATGTCTAGGGTCATAAATGTATTTTTTTAGTACAAAGACATGGAAGACATTGTGGATTCGGATGTGACTTGGCAGGGTGAGCTGGTAAGCCACCAGCCCAATCCTTGCCAAGACTTGGAACGGTCCACAATATCGAGGTGTCAGTTTGGTACACCCGCTCCATTTCAATGTGCTCCTCTTTGCTTGAATTCTCACATACACATGATTGTTGACTTGGTATTCTTTAAGCCTCCTTTTCCGATCAGCAAAATTCTTTTTCCTATCCTAGGCGGCTTTAAATTATACCGTACTTTCTTGACCATTTCTTCCATTTCCCCAAGCATTTATAGCCCCAGCATTAATTTTTCTTCTAGTCCACCCCAGCTTGAGGGTGTGCAACACTTCCGCCCATATAGCACTTTGAATGGGCTCATTTGCAGTGAAATATGATAGCCATTATTGTATGCGAATTCGACCAAATGCAGGCAATCTTCCCACCTGGTCAATTGTTGCATAACATATGCCCTCAACATGTCTTCCACAGCCTAGTTCACCCGTTTTGTTTGCCCGTCCGTCTTAGGGTGATATGCCGTACTAAAATTCAGTTGAGTTCCCAGTTCTGCAAACAATGTTTTCCAAAAGGTTGATGTGAATTTTACATCACGGTCGGAGATTATTGTTTTTGTTAACCCATGCGATTTAAATATGTTTTGCATAAAAATATGAGCAATATACATTGCTCTATAAGTAGATTTCATAGGGATAAAATATGTTTCTTTACTTAATTTGTCCACCACCACCATGATGGAGTCGTTATTTTTCCTTGTCTTGGGCAAACCTGTTATAGAAATGGTTTCCCACTTCCATTCTGGAATGGGTAACGGTTGCAATAGTCCCATAGGGTGTTGGTGTTCGGCCTTGATTTGTTGACATTCTAAACAATGTGCCAAGTATTTTTCCACATCGCTCTTCATACCTGGCCAGTAATATTATTTTCAGAGGGCAGTGATCATTTTTTGATATCCTAGATGCCTAGCATAGTGGTTGGTATGAAATTCATCCAAAATCAGATTCTTGATGCTGCTCTAATTAGGCACATATAGCCTCTTCCTATAGTACAATAGTCCAGCATCATCTACCACATAATCTAGTTGATTTTCCTTGCTGGTAGGCTGTTGATGTTGTTTTATTTGCTAGTATATAGCATCTTGCTTTGTTGCCTTTCTAATCATCTCTTTGAAGGGGCTTTTCCATTCACTATAGGTAATTTCATATAAGCACTGTAATTTTCGACTTGATGCGCCTGCCACCGTATTCTCATTCCCTTTCAAATGTTTGATTTCAAGGTCAAAACCACTTAGGAAATCCACCCACCATTATTGCCTGGTATTTAGAGTGGGCTGGCTAAAATAATTGGTCAGACTTTGGTGGTCTGTCAGCAATAAAAATTTTCTTCCCATAAGGTAATGTCACCACATCTTCAAAGCGTGTATGACGACTGCCAATTCTAAGTCATAAGTGAAATATTTTGCTCATGTTCTTTTAGTTTCCTTGACTCGTAAGCAATTACCTTACCTTCTTACATCAACACACCTCCGACGCCTTCCTTGCTTACATCAGTGCACACCACATAATCCTTATTGGGGTCAGCTATGCTCAGAATGGGTGCGGTGGTGAGCAGATGCTTAAGCTGCTCAAAACTTGCTTGGCACTCTGGGGTCCACCTAAAATCTCTTCCCTTTTTCTGTAAGGAAGTAATAGAGTGCGCTACTCTTGAGAATACTTCTACAAATCGCCTGTAATAAACGGCTAGTTCCATGAAAGATCGGATGTTTGTCGCATCCCTTGGTATAGGCAACTCCATTATAGTCTTTATCTTTTCGGGGTCCACCGTGATACCTTCTTTTGTGATTATATGCCCCAATTACTATATTTCCTCCTTAAAGAAGTCGCATTTGCTGAACTTGGCATACAACTGGTGTTCTCGGAGGGTTTGTAGCACCAACCTAAGGTGCTCCTTATGTTCCTCCATGGTGCGAGAATATATAAGTATATCATCAATAAAGATTAGCACAAATCGATCCAGATATTGATGAAATATTTTGTTCATTAAACACATGAAGGTTGTAAGGGTGTTAGTTAACCGAAAGGGTAGCACCACAAACTCATAATGCTCATACATTGTTTTGAAAGCAGACTTAGCTATATCCTCATCCTTAATCCTGATTTGGTGATAGCCCGATCACAGATCGATCTTGGAAAATACTGTTGATCCCTTTACTTGATCAAAGAGTTCATCGTTCTGGGTAAAGGATATTTATTTTTGATGGTCAATTTATTCAACTGACAGTAATCTATACACATACGAAGAATCCTCTCCTTTTTCCTTACAAACAGTACCGAATCTCTCGAGGGAGACATGATGGGGCAAACATAATTTTTGTCCAGCAGCTCCTGCAACTGCATCTTTAACTCTGTCAACTTAGGTGTACTCATTCGTTAAGGTGCTCGGGATACCGAGGCTGCCCCTGGTACCAATTCGATAGTAAAATCTATATCTCCTTTAGGGGGCAATCCGGGAATCTCCTCTGGAAACACATCATCAAATTCTTGTATCACATGGGATGTTGTTTAATGAGGCTATTTTATCTTTCGAGTTAGCATAGCCTACTTGGATGGCATACATCTGACACCCTTTCCTAATACATCTTGCCAACTGAGAGGAAATTATCGGTCGAATCTGCATAGTTCGCTTAATTCCCTGCAACTCCTGTTGTTTTCCAAGTTCATCCCTGTAATAGATAGTCTTGGTTTTACAGTTGACGAGGGACCAATGTTTTTCTAGCCAATCCATACCGATTAGAACGTCATATGAACCAAGGGGTAGCACATTTAAATTTGCTAACACTAGCTGTCCTGCTATCTTTAAAGGGCAGTCATTGACCTTTGCAAGCACTCGTCTCTTGGCCCCTGTAGCCAGCTATACTAGCCAAGGATTTTTTAATTTAACAGGTTGCAGTTTACAGTGCTCTACAACCTTAGGACTAATATAACTTAATGTGGCTCCAGGGTCAATTAAAATAGTTACAGTAAGGTCTGAGATTTTACCTTCGAATTCCACCTAGTCGGCTAGTACTCCGCCTGACGATCTTCCATGGTAGCATTAATCCTTGGCAAACTACATCCCACGTCATCGACCGTCGATGCTTCATGGGTCTGGGAAATTTGTTCGGTTCCATTCTGTTGCGGGCAGTTTTTGACGTAATGGGGTCCACCACACCCCCAACACTGCACGAGGGGCCTTGTTGTCCCTTCATTGTCAAATTTTTCAGATGGCTCACTGATCCTGGACTCACCCATTGGCTTTGACCTGAGGGGGCCTTTCTGTAGATTTTTACTATTTTTCCCTTTTGCCAAGCCCTTACCTCCTCCACCTCTATTCCCTTTATTATTTCTAGCCAATCCATTGTTCCTCTTATTATTCCATATCTTACCTGGAACTTCTCCCTTCAAATTACTTTGTTGGTAACAAATTCTAGCTTTACGTATTGCTTTGTCCATTGTTTTTGGATTGTCAAACTCAATCATTTCCCTCATATTCAAGGGTAGGTTGCTGAAAAACCTCTTTACTTTAGCCTTTTCATCCCTAATATAAGGTACATAACGAAGTAATGATATAAATCAAGTAATAAATTCATCCATGGTCTACTGTCCCAAACGCAAGTCATGGAATTCCCTTGCCTTATCATCATAGAAATGTTCTAACAGGTACCTTTCCTTGAAATATCTTTGAAATTTATCCCAAGTAATATTTTGTTCACTTACTCCTTTCACAATCTTAACTTCCTCCCACCACAGGGTGGCTTTCCCTTGTAACTGGAAAATGGCTAATCGTGCTTTCAGGTTGTGATCATATTTGTACAGCTAGAAGTATTTGCTCATATTAATTAACCATGCCTCAGCTGCTTCCTCTTGTTCTCCGTCAAATTGTGGTGATTTGATCTTGTGGAACTCGCCTTGCAACTCTATCCGTTGTCCTTTTGATCTTTGATGCTCAGAAGTATTATCAGATCGTTCCTCCCGTTCTTCATCCCTTCCTTCTGACCCTTCTGGTTCTGTGTGGTGATTTTTTTCCTTCGACACTCTCTGTAGCTCGGCACTAGGATTCAACGACTGCTGATTCTATTTGTCTGATAGGCTCTTTAGAATTCGTTTCTGCTCCATGGTTAATCTGGCGTTATCCTCTCGTAATCGAGCCATTTCATTTTTCAGTTCCTATACCGTCTATAATATTGCAAGGTTCGTATTGTGAGTCTCCTCTCCAAGTTGTACCCATAGTTTTGGGTTATCCCCAAGGCTTGTTGCAGGTCCCTGGCTTGCTACAAACCTATGCAGAGCACTATCTGGCCTTCGCATGCTTACTATCTCCTGTCTCTTTGTTGTTTCCTTTGCCTTAGCCTAAAAATGGAACCAAAATAAAAGTTAACATATTAACCTTTTTCTGTAAATATAAGTAGAATTGCGACCGCAAAATTTGTAATGGTTTTACTCTATTTAATTCCAATTAGTTTTTTTTTTTTGTTCTTGCTCCAGTGTTTGTCCCAGAGGCCACTGTTTCTGGAACTTGGCTCTGATACCAATTTGTCATGTCTCTACTTACACATTAAAAAAAAAATTACATTTCATTCTCCAGGCATTACATTGCATGGTAACTTTACGTCCTGGGTTTATCGTTTCTGGTTGAATATCAAATAGGTAAGTAACTCAGGTGATCGGATAAAATTTTCCGATGAGATGATTGTTTGTGCATATTAAACCCATGGTACCATTCGTCCTGGTCCTTTATTGTTCCACCAGTTGCCAACTCCTCCTACGCATCACACCTGGCTTGTTATTTATTTCTTTTTTGCTCTGTCATGTGTCATGGCATGGGCAAGCGTACCATCGGTTGTCGAGCTCCTCGAGCTTCACCCGTCGCCTATGGTGAGGATCACATGTCATTGATCTAAGGGTTGAGATTTACTCTAGGGTTTTGGTGTTTAGTTACGCCAACTTGAGTCTCGAACTGCTCATTTGCCTCGGTTCCAGTTCCAATTTTGTTCTGCCTCTCTTCGTGTTGGGGTTCACCTAAAAGCTTCCTGTCTGCGACCCTGGTTCGATGCACAGGAAATACCCATCCAGTGTTTCCGAGATTCAAGCATACAAGTAAGACTTTACTGTTCTGTTTTAGTTTCATTCGACTCTCCTCCTCCTTGAGGATTTGTGTTGTTAAATTTATGACTATAACAACTCATTCTATTTTGTCTATTGATTGAAGGATGAACGAGTGCGACTAGAAGTGCCTGCTGACACGAGGAATGACGAGGCTCTCAGGATCTCCTCCTTTCGCGCTGGCCACCAGGTAAGCACCATACTCCTGGTGCAAGGTTTTCCTTGTTGGAGGTCAGGAAATATTGTCCTTTGCTAGCTGCTCAGTCTAGGGTTCATATTTTTCTATTTCTTACTTGTGTTCCAGATTGAATGGCAGTTGCCAGAGTACCCTGAACAGGGTACCTCTGGAGCCTTCTCAAAGGTTATTTGGGTTGCTATCCCTAAACAATCTTGGCCAAGGGTTTGGCACAGCATCAGACCTTTAATGCCTTCGAGCTAGATCTGTTCATCTCTAATAATTGTAAATAGCTTGTTTCTCAAATGTAGAGTTTATTGAGGAAATATATGAGTACTCTGAGGGTTTTCCCATTGCATTCATTATTGTTATGGAATTATTTCCAGAACCTATATGAAGGACCTCGAGTCCATTTGTAAGTATTTGACTGCTATACATGTTGATTGAGGCCGACCTCTTAACGACTTCTGGTCAAGTTTCCTTATGTAAGACTATATTTTTCGTAGGAAATATAATACATCTGTGTTTTTACAATTGAATTCATTCTACTGGTTCAGTTCTATGGTACTACTTTTGTAATATAGTCCTATGTGTATTGCTAAGAGGCTTGGCTCTGTACACACAGAGTTTAGAAGCTATGACTGCCACACTCGATAATTACGAGGCCGACATTTAAGAAGTTTCTCTGCTTCTTGTGCTTTTCTATTTGAGTATGCAATCACTCACAATTATTATAATGTGGCTGCCTTTTGTTTTAGCTTATGGATATGAACTATTCCTACCATCTCTGGTTATGAAATTTATATGTTTTACATGATGTGTCCACTACTAAAGCTTATCATGGTTTCTTTTCTATGTGAATTCCATCTTTGTGATTGGGAAAGAGTACTTATTTGAAACAACATATTTCTTGAATTCGTGGTGAGTTTATTAAATTTTTTCCCTTTTTCATTATAAGGGTTTCTAACAATTAATTGATTCTAGTGCTAGCCCAAATTGCATAGCTTCTTGTGGGTTCTGTCTTTTTTTGAATTCTACAGTTCTCTGTTTCATACTAAATGAAATTTAAAAAGTTTTAAGGCTATCCACACCTATCAGGCTCCGCGATAACTGTCTGTTTCACTATTCTGCATTGTCTGGGGTACTCACGATGGAGTTCCCTTATTCAGATAATTTTGTTGTCTCTTTTGTTTTCATGACTACTACCATACCATTACCATGGCTACCATGTTCCTAAATGAAACTTCCCAGTTACAATTAACTGTCTTTTCTACAGGTTCTACTAGTACCTTTGTTTGCAATTAGGAATGTATTGTTTTTTTTTTTTTTTCTAAAAGAAAATAAATAAACTACACAGTTGTATTTTTCTACATATTCAAAATACAGGGAAAAGAGGGAAGGTTAAATTTTCTTAACAATCATCTATTGTTCACAACTATAATCTCTCCATCCTTCTATAAATAATATGAGATACATAAGAATTCATGAGGCAGATTTTTCCGAGAGCTTTCCTCTACATACGTGGACTTTCCGGGTTCTAAGAGCTCCTCGAAAATTCACCTGGGTTCTGCGCTTCTCCTTGACCACCCGACCATGAGATTCGTCTTTCGAGACCAGAATCTCCCCCCTAGCTCTCTTGTAGGACTATAGCCCTTAGCAAGACACACGCACCTCGTGCTTGGCTATCTGGTCATCACCAGACTTAGCCAGTCATTATTTTTCTTTTCTTCCTCTGCCTGTCCCCACATCGCAAATTTTCCTCTACCTTCCTCCTTTTCTCTGGAAGCTCTTCTAGTTAGGGGAGGTAATTAGGGTTGCAACCACAACAACCATCTTTTCCCAACTTCCTCCTCAAGAAGTTTCCAGCACATCAAGAAAACATTTCTTACTTTTTTTTAAATAATAAAAATATTATTAAATTTAAAACGACTAATATTGTCATATTCAGTTTGTTTCTTAACACAGTAAAATTAAATATTTACATTTTCTCGGGGCATCACACCTAGGGCGATGGAGGTCATTGCTTAAGCCAGGAATCACAGTAGGCGAGGTAAGGACATTTTATATTAAAAAAATATAAAATACAGATTTTTTCTTTTTCTTTTTTTATTTGTTTGTATGTTGTATGTTTCACATTATTAATCAGTTCATACATATGGTAGTATAGTAATTATTTGATTGTCAATTTTAATTTTATATAATATATATTTAGATAACATTTCAGGTAGTATAAGTAATTATTTGATTATAAATTTTAATTTATATATATATATATTTATATATATATTAGTTTTACTGAATAAAAAGTATAAAAAATATTTGTTATTTAAAATGTATAATGTTAATATTATTATTAATGAGCTATACAATAAAAATTGTATTAATTAAAAGTTAATAAAATTTCACTGAAGATTAGTTGAGGAATTTCAATTTAAGTAGTTTGGTGAGTAAGTTATTTTTCTAATTAAGTGGGTTAAAATATGTTATATACATGTTATAATTGGTTTGTTTGTGCCATTTAAGAAATAGTTACATTTAGTATATAGTGTCAATCTATATATTTAGAAATTACCAATTGTTCTTGGATTAAAAATAAATAATAATAATCTAAAAATAAGTAGAAATATGAAAATAATTTGGAAATTACATCAATTTATATACCATAATTTTCCAAAATATAACCCATTGAATTCAAATGAACTAGGCGATACTAATATCATAAGGGGATAGTTTATGTATTAAGGATATGAAGTTACTCTTGAGTGTAATATGGGGATGGTTATGTAACTGGAGGTCAATTTAAAACTAAAAAGGTTGTGGAATTGGAACCTACAATTGTGAATATTGTGGTATAAAGTTGTTGATGGAAACTTATTGAGAATGGACACAAGGCTATTGAATATATTATTAAAAAAAACTTGTTGAGAATGGACACAAGGTTATTGAATATATTATTAAAAAAAATTGACTAGACCAAAGTATTATCCTTTGACATTATGTTTACTGCATAATTTTAAATTCCTTAGTAACTTAGATTATGTTTAGTGCATAGTTTTAAATTCTTTGGTAACTAGGATTGATAAGTAATTAAATTTGAGAGAATATTATTTTGTGGAGTTTAAGAAAATATTAGCTACCATTGAAGATTATGTTAATTTCATATTTCATATTATTTTCTGAAACTGACTATATTCTATTTGAAATTATATAATGAAAATCAAAATTCAATTTTAAAAGTGAAAACCAATGATTAAAACCTGAGAGAATATTACCTTATCAAGCTTATTAGTTAGAATATTGATTACCACATTAACAACTTATTCCAATAACCTCATCTTTCATATATTGTTTAAAAGATATCATAATCTATTTAAAATTATATTATGAAAATCAAAACTCAATCCTTGTCAATAAAATTGAGTTCCATAATATTATTTACAAAGTACATATTCTATTTAAAATTATATAAATGAAAATCATAACTATATAATGGAAATCAAGCCCCAATCTTTGTGGATAAAATTGACTTTCTATTATAGAATTTCACTTGTAATTGCTAATTTAATTTGATCATTCATTTTAGGAAGATTGAAACATCACATATAATTTACAAAATCTTATTCAACAGCTTGACCATCTTTGGTTTTGGAAGAATCGAAGGTGTTGGAAGAATCACGTCACCTTTATGGAATCGATAATTCCCACTCTGCGGATCCTAGTTATGGGTTTGGAAAATTAACTAATACTTGATAGTTTTGGTGTAACTATAAACCTCTTCAAGGTATGAGAGCTTGGACCTAAGTTTGATTTCCCCTTTTTACTAATACTTGCTAGTTTTAGTGTAACTATAAACCTCTTCAAAGTATCATAGCTTGGACCTAACTTTGATTTCCCGTAAGTGCCATTCAGGGGATACTAGTTAAGGGTTTAGAAAATTTAATAATACTTGCTGTTTTTGGTGTAAGTATAAACTTCTTCTAGGTATTAGAACTTAGACCTAAGGTTGATTTCCCTAACTAAATCAGAAAAGAGCAATGGAGGAATCACCACGCCCCTGAAATCTATAGTTATCACCCTATCATAAAAATCCTAATGACCGATTTGGAAATTTTACTAATACAAATTTTGATGTAACAATAAACCTCTTCATTCAGCTTACTCATTCTATCAATTTGCTTGGCCAACACCAATGTTTAAATTACACACATTTAAAGGTTTAAAACTCCATCATTCACTCACCAACCCGTTTTAAAAGTTTACCTATAGAACACATAACATATTAAATTATACATTTGCTTGCATATGGTCTTCATTAAGGAGAAAAAAATGTTGATCGCTTTAAATTATACCATTGCTACATTTTAATGTTTATTTTGAAGAATGCAATATTGGTCAGAAGAATCTTAGGTGGGTGGGGTTATGGTACAGCCAGATTCCACCTCTTTGGTGTACCAATTTTTTTTTATTAAATTTCTAAATAATTAGATTTATAATATCCTGACATCGTTAAATTTCTAAATTAATTAGAATTGTAACATCGTGCAATCTCACGAGACTTAGAACTTATAGGAAACCATGTGTAGAACAATATATAAACGCTAATGCTCAACTTCAAAAACCTTAGATCGATAGATAAATGGGGCCAATGGTAATCTATCAGGAGAATTTGAATATTATATGATCAATAATGTTGTCAATCAATTGCGGCGTAATGTCCTTCCTGATTTTTGAAGATGTTCAAACATGAACGTGAGCGTTCACCGCAGGCACATAAATCAATGTACCGGTACCTAAAAACTGCCTGGACCACCTTTCCTTTGCAAGTTATTTTTACCAGAAGAAGCATATATTTATGGATAACTGCGACATTTATCTCAACGACGTTTTCCCTGTGCTGACAGGCCGCACAGCCTCAGCTAGTGTGGAATAGTTTACTCATTCAACCAGAATACGTTTTCCTATTTTAAACGCCTTACATCATCTCTGATGGATGAAGGTATCATTTATAACATATTGCGCTTAATCGCAACTAACGAGAAAATGATGATTACCAAAGATGACAACCAATTTGAAAGAAGCGTCGTGAAGATACTAAATAATGTGAAAAGTGTATTAAACAATATATAGGAAGAATGTTTTAGGTTAATTATCAGTGCAATGATTCTATAATATTATAGTCCTCAGATATTTATTTTATAAGTAATTTTACATCATTAATATTACGAAATCATAAAAATTAATTGAATTATATTTTTGTAAATTTAATTTATATATATATATATATATTATATATATATATTTATTTTTAAATAAAAATAAAATAAATTTCAATTTGATAAACATATAAAGAAAACTGGGTAGGTTTATGTAATTTGTAGTTTCAAACACCTGCTACAGCGGCTAGCTATTTGATCCACATAAACGGCCTCGAATAAACTAGGACTACAGTCTGAAACATCAGGCTGAGATAAGGATGTTTTCATATTTTCTTTCATGCTATGAGGGAAAATCTTTATGCAACTCGTCAGCTAATTCGGGGTTATATTCAAGGTCGAACAGACAACGAATTAACGAATAACCGCAATGTTTATTTGCACCAGAGACTTATAATATGACTCGATAAAGCGTCCGTTTCCATAAATCAATTGTCTGCAACAGAAAAACGTTTTTTCTTTTGTACAAACTTTGCAGTAATCATGAATTTAAGTTCAGAAGGAATATAATTTAACTTTATGGAACATGTAAGCATACCCCGGACGCCACGCTTCTGCTTCTTTCTTAGCTTTCTTGGCAATTGTCTCCTTGCATGCTCCCTGTAACTAAACATGTTTGGGCCCCAAAACCCCAAGTAAATGCGAACAAAAGTATATTTATAGCTCTAAAAAAGTATTTGGTGAAATACAATATGTACATATCGGTAGTTATGTTGAAATCGAAGGGCCGCTAAAGCGCCCATGCATTTGATTTTGTAAGGAACTGCAGTCCACTCCACCGTGCGAAGCACATGCACAATGCGAAGTGAATGACCAAGGGACGAGTTTATATGATGTTGGGTGAGTTGAAAGGGTGATCTCACGAGTTGAGCGGGCCGATGCTACAATCGGCAAAAGCAATATGTTGAATGAGTTGGCTTGGGTGTTGAGCGTGGGCCAGTCGGGTGACATAACTCCAATCTACCCATATATATTGGTGGAGTGTTTGTGGAGATGGGCCATCATCGTTCAGCCAACATGAGTTCGAACAAGGAGTACTGCGATGCGTGGATGAGCCCGAACGACGGACGGAACTCGGGCGAAAAACTCATTCAGAAAAGTTGGGTGAAAAACTCGGGTGAGAAACTCGCGTGAAAAACTCATGCAAGAAATTCGTGCAGGAAAATCGGGCGAGGGCAAACTCGGGCGAGGTTGTTCAGGAAAAACTCGGGCAAGGTCATCGAGCAAAAAAATCGGGCGAGGTCGTTGGGCAGAAAACTCGCGTGAGGTCGCTCGAGCGAACTGAGCGAGGTGGTCAGGTCAGCGGAGCGAAGTCGTTCCGGCGAGCCAGGTGAGGTCATCGAGCGACTCGGGTGAAGTTGTTCAGGCGAGCCGGGTGAGGTCGTCGAGCAACCCAGGTGAAGTTGTTCAGGGGAACAAGGTGAGGTCATCGGGCGACCCGGGTGAAGTCGTGTGGCAACTTGGGTGAACGAGTTAGGTGAATGGGTGGACGTGCGGACGGGCGGCCGGGCGAGGGCGCACCGTGCAAGCCAAAACAAAGGATCATGCAGATGGATGACTCAGGTAGGGTGCGCTGTGCATGACGAAGTGTTCGTGTTGTGAACGGAGGTGTGACTCGTGGGGAGGTGACCATGTGTGGCGACTTGGTTACGATGAGGCACGCCCAAGTTGGGCAAACAACACGATCCTGCGATGAGGTGAACGAAGGGTTAATGAGTCGTGCGGCAAATGTGCAGAGGCGCTGATGAGCTGGGCAACCAAGTTTGCCAAAGTTGGGAATTTGGCTAAGTGTAAATTTGGGGTTTCCCAAGGTTTAGCCTATACTTTGTAAAAGTGGAAAAATTATATATAATGATATCGGGCAAACTCATATTGTAGGGAGTTGCCTCTCCCTTTATACTGTTGTGCAATTGTATATGTGTTAATTGCTATTGATGACGAATATGTATGGGTTTTCATCTATATAAAGGATAAAGATAATACTTGGTAATGAAAAATAAACTAAGTATAGAATGTTAGGCATAGTCTACAATTGTAGGTATTGGTGAAAAGAAAACGGTTGGTAGTGTTGCACCTCACTATAGTGTTGTTGGGAGAGTACTGCTGGTGTAGGGGCATGACAGATGGTATTAGAGCTGGTGAATTGAATAAAGGAGCTAATTCTACGAAGACCGAAGACTTGGAAGGAAGTTCAAGTTTTACTGGTGACAGGTGGAATATCAGGGTGGTTCAGGTGAATGGTGAAATAGGTTTAGCAGAGGTGAAGCTTAGTGCTTGGGCTAAGCTAAGCGACAAGGCATGGCAGGTTTGGAAGAATGCGAAGGGAAGCTCTTGCTTACCTTATACAGGTCGAAGCGGATGAAAGAAGAGAATCACCAGATTCGAAATGTACTTGAAGTCTCGGAAGAGAATGTTGAAGACGAACTTCTTCAACTTGGCTAGACAATGGAGTAGGATGAAGTTGCAGATTGTGCTAACAAGGAAGAGGAAGTTGTGATGATTGAGGATGTTGCAGATGTGACAACGATGGAGGATGAACTTGAGATTGACCAAGTTGGACGAGGATCATGCAGTTTGCAGACATGGATGGATGAGGATATTCACATGGAGGAGCCTCATGATGATGATGTAAGTACTATTGATACTTGTGTTTCACCTGAGCATTTGGGAGATGAACCGTATGCAGGGAAGAGCAAAGTTAGTTTACCGATGCAGTGGAACATCTTACCATGGATGTCTATGATGAGACCTTGTATGGAGAAGCAAGGATTGTTTACAATTGCAGGACTTGTTGGGGTTGTTTGTGACCTTATGGTAGAAGGTACAAAGGCCTATGACAAGGAAGGAACATGATGATCATTGTGTAGGATTGGGTCATGCTTTAGCCACATGGAGAATTCGCTAAGTGCCTGGCATGACTCATGGACGGATTGGAGGAGGGCACAAACTTGAGTTGCTTGGGTGGAATTCTTATGGCCGAGACCAAGAGCAAGTCTTGGTGGAACCTTTAGTGGGGGAGCTATGATGGAGAGACTCATGTGATGATGATATGGTTGGGTGACCAGGTTCACTAGACCGAATGATGCAGGAGCATCTAGACCCAGCCAGCAATGTGATGAAATGGTCACATGTTGTGGCTAAAATAGAGTGAAATTCACTAGCTGTCGGTCAAAAATAGATTTACTGAGGAGGTTGGATTCCTCAAATACTCTGTTATTGTAATAAATAAGATATTACTTATTTAAATGTAGAGATAATAGTTGTTAGTCTAGGTGTGCTTGAAAGTAACCAAATAGAAGATTTCTGCTTGATTTTTAATGATAGGAGAATACATTATCTATTGTTAGAGGAATTAGTGGATAAAATATAGTGAAAATTGTAATAAGAAGGAGACTCTTCGTAGAGATTTGGGTGAGGAGCGAAAGCTCAGATTTAAGAGGTTTTCTGATTGGATGCCTTCGGGCAATTTGTAGATGGCCTAAATGTTGAATATTCGACAAAGACTAGTGCTGTAAGTATTTGCATTTGTTAATAATAAAAAAAAACAGTGTGGTTTCAGAATTGTGTGGTTACATTTATGGAGTGGTTTTCTGTCACTGAGTTTTAAATTGAGAGTACTGGGTTTATAATATTTGGTGTTGTGAAATCATTGTTTATGAGTTAAATGCAAAACTGTTGAAGACAAAATACTTGAATCGAGTGCTGAATCTTGGTGTGAATGAGTGTTGGATTTATATGTAATTGAATCTATGATTTTTAATGGATCGTTGGGGAAACAGTAAGGCTGAAAACTGTTTGATGTGTGGAACTGTACATACCTCAAATTGGACAAGGTTCGATTCAGAAATATTTCTGTGAGCAGTAGAGTATTAATTTATGCAATAGTTGTAGCATTGGTGTGACAATTTGGGCACGGAATAACGTTGAAATCAAATGATACAAAATCGTGTTAAATTACCACTTGAATAGGTTTTAAATGTATGAAAAAAAACATTGTCTGGAATCAATAGCTCACAGAGGTCGATGAGCAAGTGAGTAAGTGGTAAGCTGGATGATATAAGGTTGCGTTGAGTTTTGTTTTGCAGGGTGGATACAAGCAATTAAAATTTGAGTAATTATGGTGCGTTGGTGCGTTGTTAAATCAGTTGTTTATGATTAAAACCGTGGAGCCAATCCACAACATCAGGAAAGGCGTGGTTCCAAAGGTCGATTTTCTATCATGTTATTAAAACAAATGTAGAACAGAAGGGTCGATAGGAGAAATCCTTGAATTTGATGGAATGGTAAGTGAAATGCAATTGTTTTGAGAAGCAACACTGTAAATAGAACTATGAAACTGGGTTAACACGGAGGTCTGCGCTCTTTCAGTGAAACATAAGGTATGTAAATTGTCTGAGCAGATTGTGGAACTTTGATTTTCTTTTAATCAAAATAAAATATGGTTGAAACGTTAACTATGTGCCCCGTTACCTGTGTTATTTTAAGCCTGAGTTATGTAGGCCAGATGGAGAATGGGAAACACTCTGGCCTTGTTAACAAAATCCACTATTGTCAAGTCGAAAGATGTGAATGAATTGATATCGACTTTAATCAAACTCTGTGTACATATGAAATGAGCAGACCGAAAGTTGAAATGGAAGCCTTCAAAACTTATGAATTTGCATGCTGATGAATATTACATTTGAGCAGTTGTGAGGTTGAAATGGTAGCAGGGCCGCACCTTTTTATTGAGTTATGGATTGGGTTTAATTCCAAGCATGGTTGATATAAATCATGAGATTACAACATCATGGAACAAGCTTCCGCATGATTGAATTTGCCAGTGAATGGATTTTGTTGACATCATGAAACAGGAAATGCATTTTTTGTATCCATAACAGAGTAGAGATTCTGGGTTTGGCGGGGTAACCTGCGTCATTTTTGGTATCAGAGCCTGGCTCTGTTGATATTGAAGAATATTTATTTTCTAAATGAAAACAGAAGGTTTTGTTGAATGGCTTTGGGAGAGGATTCAAGTTTTTTTAATTTAGTTAATTACATGTGGTGAGTGAATGGCGGATTGTGAAACTGATGAAGATGACTGCTGATAGTCATTTCAGAGGTTCTGGAAAAGACCTCAACAGAGGAAGGAAGAGGGAAAATGCCAAGGTAAGTGGCATATGTGAGAAGTTGACGGATGAAGAGTACGAGCGGGAGAAAGTTGAAATAACAATTCACCTTGAATTGTTAATGGAGTTGTTGCAGGAAAATGTGAAAAATCGGACACATGGTTGGACCATGAGAAAGAGGATGAAGTGGCAAAAGCTACACACAAAGAGGAAAATGCTGATAAACATACAGTTGGAAAAAGAGCTAAGGAAGCTCAAGCAGATGTTGAGTTGTGGAGAACTTAGAGAGTCTGAGATAAAAATGGATGTTTCCATTTGTGGCCCAGAACAGGGTGAAAGTCTGGGTAAAGAGATCAAAGAGGAGGATCTCATGAACTATTTGGATAGTTCAGAAGCAACTGAAGATGTGTTGGCAAGAAAAGCAGATGAGGCTATGCAGTCTTGCAATTTTTCTCACAGTTTATGTATGTTTGCAGAATCTGCAAAAGATGGTGAGCAGTCTGATGGAACTGTCACAAAGGAGAATGAAACGTTTGAGGTAAAGTTTGGTAGAAAATTCCTTTCAGAGAAGGAAGGTAACGATTTATCACAACAGGAAGAAATCATAAATGAACTCTTGTTGGGAGTAAGACAACAATTCAAAACTGTTATGGAACAGGAGAAAAGTGGAAATGCCGAAGAAAAATTCCAAGGTAAACAAATGTATTTGTTTAATGAAATTGTTGATGAAAGTTTTCGATGTAATGATGCTGAAACCAAGATAACTCAGGAAGATTACCAGAGTAAAGGTATTGATGAAGTGCTAAAAAGATTCAGAGGGAAATCGAGTTTTTGGAACAGTGGCTAAAGGAACCTGATGGAGGAGGAAAACCTGTTGAATTTGATCCAGGAGAAATTACTGTTACTGTGCATGATAGAAATGAAATATTTTTAACATTTATGGAGTTGAATGAATGTTATAAATTTTCAAATAATGATGTAACTGTAGGTACAGAAAACGAAATTGACAGATATGATGTCGAAATCAGAGGAATCGAGCAGAAGTTATTTGGCAGTGAAATGGAAGATCAAAATCCACAAGGAAGTTGGGTCTATAGGGACATTAAGGAAACCGTGAATCAGCAGGATGAAGGTGAAAGCGGCCAACAATTTGAAACAAGATCTATTGAAGTCCAGAAAGTCAATGATGGAAGATTGATGCCTGAAGCATCAAAAGAGACCGAAAGGTCCTCTTTTTTTAAAACTAACAATTTATTGGTGAATGCAGTTATTGTCGCCGGTGCTGAGAAACATTTGACTCAGTTGAGCAGTCAGATGAAAGCAAAAGAAGTTCTCTGTTCCAGAAGACAAGTATGGGATCCAGGAGGATACAGAATAGAATTGCATGATCAGGAGATCAGGGTTAATTTAAACTTTGGGAGTCTGATGCAGGAGCATCTAGACCCAGCCAGCAATGTCATGAAATGGTCACATGTTGTGGCTAAAATAGAGTGAAATTATTAGCTGTCGGTCAAAAATAGATTTACTGAGGAGGTTGGATTCCTCAAATACGTTGTTATTGTAATAAATAAGAGATTATCTTATTTAAATGTAGAGATAATAGTTGTTAGTCTAGGTGTGCTTGAAAGCAACCAAATAGAAGATTTCTGTTTGATTTTTAATGATAAGAGAATACATTATCTATTGTTAGAGGAATTAGTGGATAAAATATAGTGAAAATTGTAATAAGAAGGAGACTCTTCGTAGATATTTGGGAGGGGAGCGAAAGCTCAGATTTGAGAGGTTTTCTGATTGGATGCCTTCAGGCAATTGGTAGATGGCCTAAATGTTGAATATTCGGCAAAGACCAGCGCTGTAAGTATTTGCATTTGTTAATAATAAAAAAAACAGTGTGGTTTCAGAATTGTGTGGTTACATTTATGGAGTGGTTTTCTGTCATTGAGTTTTAAATTGAGAGTACTGGGTTTATAATATTTGGTGTTGTGAAATCATTGTTTATGAGTTAAATGCAAAACTGTTGAAGACAAAATACTTGAATCGAGCGCTGAATCTTGGTGTCAATGAGTGTTGGATTTATATGTAATTGAATCTATGATATTTGATGGATCGTTGGGGAAATAGTAAGGCTGAAAAATGTTTGATGTGTGGAACTGTACATACCTCAAATTGGACAAGGTTCGATTCAGAAATATCTCTGTGAGCAGTAGAGTATTAATTTCTACAATAGCTGTAGCATTGGTGTGACAATTTGGGCACAGAATAACGTTGAAATCAAATGATACAAAATCGTGTTAAATTCCCACTTGAATAGGTTTTAAATGTATGAAAAAAAACACTGTCTGGAATCAATAGCTGACAGAGGTCGATGAGCAAGTGAGTAAGTGGTAAGTTGGATGATATAAGGTTGCGTTGAGTTCTGTTTTGCAGGGGTGGATACAAGCAATTAAAATTTGAGTAATTATGGTGCATTGGTGCGTTATTAAATCAGTTGTTTATGATTAAAACCGTGGAGCCAATCCACAACATCAGGAAAGGCGTGGTTCCAAAGGTCAATTGTCTATCATGTTATTAAAACAAACGTAGAACAAAAGGGTCAATAGGAGAAATCCTTGAATTTGACGGAATGGTAAGTGAAATGCAATTGGTTTGAGAAACAACATTGTAAATAGAACTATGAAATTGGGTTAACACGGAGGTCTGCGCTCTTTCAGTGAAACGGAAGGTATGTAAATTGTCTGAGCAGATTGTGGAACTTTGATTTTCTTTTAATCAAAATAAAATATGGTTGAAACATTAACTGTGTGCCCCGGTACCTGTGTTATTTTAAGCCTGAGTTATGTAGGCCGGATGGAGAATGGGAAACACTCTGGCCTTGTTAGCAAAATCTACTATTGTCAAGTCGATAGATGTGAATGAATCGATATCGAATTTAATCAAACTCTGTGTACATATGAAATGAGCAGACCGAAAGTTGAAATGGAAGGCTTCAAAACTTATGAATTTGCATGCTAATGAATATTACATTTGAGCAGTTGTGAGGTTGAAATGGTAGCAGGGCCGCACCTTTTTATTGAGTTATGGATTGGGTTTAATTCCAAGCATGGTTGATATAAATCATGAGATTACAACATCATGGAACAAGCTTCCTCATGATTGAATTTGCCAGTGAATGGATTTTGTTGACATGATGAAACAGGAAATGCATTTTTTGTATGCATAACAGAGTAGAGATTCTGGGTTTGGCGAGGTAACCTGCGTCATCGAAGATTGCAGACTTGGATGAGAATGACCGATTATTGTGATGGGTCTACTTGGTTGGACTACATGGGCAACATATTCATGGACATCAGGTGGGAGACATGGAGCGTGGTAGCCTTATGCAAGGACATTATGCAGGAGCACTTGTAAAGGTGTCGCTTTTGGGCATCCAATGAGGAGTTCTAAGGCAGGGATGTTGTGCAAGTAGATTTGCTGGTGCGACATGGAGATGTTTTACTTATGAGCCGATGGAGAGGTTGTGCGCTTGATTACAACAAAACCATGGACTTGGATGGAGTTGTGAGCAGACTATGGAGAATTCCTACTACATGGAGAGCTGAGGCATCTTGCAGAGACCTTTGGGCCAAGACTTGTATGCTTGCTGAGATGTTGGTTGGAGATGACTCATGGAGCTCATGATGACATGAGATTGTTGTGACTTTTGGGGACTTCATATATGGTGGACTTAGAGGGTCTGATGCATTGGGGAGCTGAGGTCAAAGACTTTGATCCAAGATAGAGTGCATACTTTCGAGTACATGTATGGGTGTGGCTTGAAAGAGTGACTTGATGAGGAGGATCGATATGAGACACTTTGGAGTGATGGAGTTACAACGATGATGATGCCTTGGTGACAACACTTGGGCATGGATTGAGACGAGACTTAACCACTTTGACACATGGGAGCTGATTGATCTATGATCATGGGTAGCACATGGATAGAGGAGGCAGGTGTATACTTGTTTCTATAGCAGACTTGAAGGATGGCACATTACAGATATGATGGAGGTTGCTTCATGGACCTGGATGTGGCACATCAAGGGTCGGGTTGATGAGAAGATCTCTTCACTTTGAGGAGATGGATGTTTTGCGGATAGATGATGATGTTGGGATAGACGTGGCTGATTTCATGCAGCTCATTGACACCAAACATCATTGACAAAATGTTGCAAATGGGATGGAGATTACTTCATGGACCTGAGCATGGCTTGCTTATATGGAGATGGATTCTTGATAAGTTGATGATGTGACGAGAAGTTCAGAGAAACAACTGATGGTGGCATGAGGATGTGCATTCTCATGGTTTGAGCGTGATGGTTGGATTAGCTATCCAACTAGTTCAAACATGGGGGCCGACATGTATAGAGATGTGTTAGCATTGTGTTAAAGTATCATGGAAACAGTTCACACGAAGATGACACATGACGAGATCGACACAATGTGTTGCAAGAAGCATGTAGCTTGAGATGGAGGGGCCAACCTTCCACAATGGGGAGCAGCATGTGAAGATTGTGACAAGGTGGTTGATGATCATGGATTGAGATGATTTCCATGTACAACATATCGATGGGGTGTATGCGTTGGTATGGATATCTTGGTAACAAGTGGTTGCCGGGATGAGATATTGTCGAGGATAACAATGACTTCAAGTGGGGGAGAATGTAAGGACATGCGATCTGTGCAATAGGTAGGGTGACTCCATTGTACAAAGGACGTGCGAAATGCGAAGTGGATGACCAAGAGATGAGTTTATATGATGTTGGGCGAGTTGAGAGGGTGGACCCATGAGTTGGGCAGGCTGACCCTCCACTCGAGCGAAGGCAACATGTTGAATGAGTCAGCTTAGGCTTTGGGCATGGGTCCACTAGGTGACATAACCTGCCACCCACCCGTATATATTGGTGGAGCGTTTGTGGAGATGGTCCATCATCATTCGGCCAACACGAGTTCGAACAAGGAGTTCTAAGGTGTGTGGATGAACCCGCACGACGAGAAGAACTCGGGTGAAAAATCTTTCAGAAAAGTCAGGTAAAAAACTCGGGTGAGAAACTTGAGTGAAAAACTCGTGCAAAAAACTCATGCAAGAAACTCGTCCAGAAAACTCGGGTGAGGGTGAACTCGGGCGAGGTCGAACTCGGGAGAGGTCATTCAGGCAGAACTCTGGCGAGGTCGTCAGGAAGAAAACGCAGGCGAGGTTGTTAGGCAGAAAACTCAGGTGAGGTCATTGGGCAGAAAACTCAGGTGACGTCATTTGGGCGAACCGGGCGAGGTCATTGGGCGACCCGGGAGAAATCGTTTGGGTGAGCCGGCTGAGGTCATCGGGCGACCTAGGTGAAGTTGTTCGGGTGAATTCGTGTGAGGACTCAGGTGAACAAGTTTGGGTGAACGGGTGGACATGCAGACAGGAGGCCAAGTGAGGGCACATCGTGCATGGCAAAACGAAGGATCATCCGAATGGGCGACCCGAGTAGGACGCGTCGTGGACGACGAAATGGTGGAAATGGTGAAGTGTTGGAGTTGTGAATGGAGGTGTCACTCATGCGGAGGCGCCCTTGTGTGGTGACTTGGTTACAATGAGGCGCTCCTAACTCCTCTCAACAACCTTTGAAAATCTACAAAGACATTTAGGCTGTTTTAGTTATTAATTAATATTGTTATCATTTTTAAGCATTAGATTAAAATTTAATATTTAACTAAGTGATTTTTTTAAATATATTGTAAATACATATTTTTTCTAATTTACAAATAATTTAATTTTGGAAGATCTATATTTCCTAATTTTTTTGGGTATTGTATTTTAGGTAGTCAATTTTTTCCATTATTGATAACTATGCTCTATAATACTTTAGCTAGTATTATAACCAATGAAGGGACCCAGTGCTCGAATTTGCCGACCAAATTGTCCTATTTCAGCTATCAAATATTTATCAACATCTTCGGTTGCCCTATCATAAAAATAGGGTGAACAGTGTGAAAGCTAGCCCATAAAAAGTACAATGAACAGTGCCAAAAAGGCATAAATTATAGGAAGTTAGAAACCATCTTTCCAAATTCGAACCATTAGAGATCGATGAAATCTTGGTTGGGATAAAGCCTAAGTTTCCCATGTTAATGGAGATTTCTCTTTTAAGAAAAGCTGTGCGAAAAGGCAAATTGATAAACAGATTGTAAATATATATCCAGTCTAATGCAGCTCTGTGTAGTGATATCATGCTATTACCGCAGCTTGTAGGGTCTGATTACCGGCACCGGCTTATACGCAAAAGATTGATTTGAAGGTAAATGATAGAAGCAAGAGTTATGGGATCAACGGCTCCGAAGCATAATCAGTTAGCAGACAGTCCCATCAATATTACCATATCACTCCGAAGTTGTCTACTGTAATTACCAGACATTTTTACATGAATAAATTGTTATTTACCTTGTGGTTAATAAAAATAACAAGAAATTATTATTTTCTTGAAATGATGAAAATATTATTTGTGCAAATGAGATAATATGAATTGCATGATATATGTGCACACAGTAACTTTATGTGAAAGTTATTTACCCTTCCTGCTTAACTATAAAGGAAAAAAAAAAAACAGTTGCCAGCATATTAGGGGAAACCCTAACTGTTCTTTCTTTCCCATAGAAAAAGGGAAAGAAGAAAAGACCCGGGTTATTGATGAACAAACGGGGAAAAAGAAGGAAGAGGCACTAGAGCAGAGGAAGAATGTGCTACGTCTGGTGAGGACCAGATAGCACAGGCACATTTGTGTCTTATTGCTGAGGCTGTGGCCGGCAAGATAGCTTGGGGGAGAGACTCAGTTCGGGAGACTGGTCTCGTGGCTGGGAGGACATCAAGCATTCATCCACTTTCTACGTACTGTAGAAATGCAGAATATAAAGGACGAGGATACGCAGGTAAGTATCTGTAATTTTATTAATTCTGGGAGACTAGTTATTATTCTGTAGTTATAAAATATGATTATAGTAGCTGAAAGTAAGGCTTATGGGCTATAAATCAGAACCTGTGCACTAACGGTATTAGTACCGGTAATGATTAATACCTCTGTTAGATACATATGATGTATAAGTGAGAAAGAGAAAACAGAGTGAGAAATTGAATAATATCCTGTATCTTATGTTTTCGACTAGTTAAAATGGGAAAAGTAAAGAACAGTAGCTATTTAAGTGTCGAAATAGAATAGCATGGTCGAACTACGTGTACCAGATATGAAATTAGGGTATTCCTATTGAAACCTACGCTACTTAGTAGCACTTGAAATAAATATGTATTCCTACAGAGAATTGCATAAACATAGAATTATACATTGGCCATAATTATACAAGAATCAGAACCGCAAACAATTAAAACACATATGTTCAGAATGAAATCTTCTACATTCGGAAAGTAGCAGCCATAGAAGAACGATACGATAGCCTGTGAACATATTCATACATTTCCTTATAAGCAGAAATTTAAACCTCACAAAAATCATCGATTGATAAGGGATTTTTAAGAAAATGAAATACAGTAATAAATGAACAATGCAAGAACTAGGAAAATTAACCGCCGAAACTCTCAACTGTAGAAGAGTCCGGTTAACGGCATACACAGGTGAGAATCCCCTGGTTGTATGGCGTCGGTATAATGCCATTCAAGGACTGAAGGTCAACCATCCGCGGGCGGATAAATTTATCAGCAAAACAAGAAAAACAAACATATAATAATGAGTTCGATATGAACATTTAACAGTCGTTTCCAAATAATAATGAGGAGTGGTTGACCACTAAAGGTGTAGCCGTTACTGGACGTAACAGGCTTCCTCCTCATTTCATTTATAAACACACCAGATTTAATTATAAGAATCTGTTATTCAAAAATTAATCAAACATTAACCATGAAATGCATAAGTTCACTATCAACGCATTACCCATGTATCGTTTAACCTCCGAGAGGCGGCAACCTCAGAAAGACTAGAACTGCAAACCAAAACCCTCGGTATAATTCATTAAAATAGAAGTAAATATCCAGTGCACATCATGAGGAGACTCGGTGGCTCATGAGGAGCGACCCGTGCGCTAACCAAGTGTAAATATGCTAAACAATAAAGAAATAAAACAAAAGACCTGAGTATGCGAAGTCTGTTCCACAATAAAAGTAAACCCATAATCTCAATATATTAACCTCGGCCTTAAAATACCGAATTCACTACAACTGTCTATTTGAGTACTCGCATAAATTACAGACACGAGCCGAGCTATATGACAGACCATGACCGAAGTCAAAACCCTATGACCAGCTATACCAAACAGCAACCTGGGCTTTAATCCCAAATAATCATAACAGTGAATAGAAAGGAAATCTTGCCGAGGTGCGGCCATAGCGCCAAAAAATCACAAGATCGACAAAACCCTGGCAGAAGCAAACAATATAAGTCGAACTTCCAGGTGGAATCAATAGTACAGACCCACGGTGGTAGGGTGCTTACCGGATAAGGGGTTGAAGGTCGAAACAATGTTGATCCTCGCAACCGCGGCCTCGTCGACTTGCTACCCTGCATAAATCTGTGATAAACCAGTAGTTAGAATATGCCCATAAATATAGTGAAGGAATGAATTAGTGCCGTAAATAAGCTAGGAGGAACGCATTACCTATTGCAGATGGAGCTAAGGGCAGGGAACAGGGAGGGTTTCGCCGCCAACAGACCATCTCTAAAGTTCCTCCAATCACACCGGTGAAGATGAACCAGAAATGCAATAATAATGTCCTCCCGAGTATGGCAGCGGCGCTGGAGCGGAGACTGCATCCGCAGAGCTGAGCAATGAACAAATGACCCGAGCCGCGTGAAATGAAACCCTAAGTAATTGCCCCGTCCGAGGCAGTCCAATCTCTCACCGTCCGATCGTTGGAAACGATCCTGGCCGGTGATCACAGTGAGGATCCCGAGAAACGGCATGGCGGGACTGAGACATTAAAGTCCCCAGCTACCAACTCAGGGTTCAGTAACACTGATCGCTGGCGTGGACTCAGAATGCCAGGTGTCACTCATGGAATGCCACAAACTACCGCCGAACAGTTTGGTAAGAACCAGGTCAATCGATCAAGGACAATCAACTGACAGGGTTGGATATGCCGTATCCATGTACATTAATCACATCTGAAATGATCAAGTCGACTATCATGATAAGCCCCCAACTATTGAAATGTATTTATATAAAGTAATAAACAAAAAAAAAAATTAGTTTGTAATGTTGTTATGGAAGGTTATGACATATGGTATCAGAGCCCAGATACAGTACTGTGACCTTTGGGTAAGACAAGGATGAATGAACATGTGAAAATGAATTGACAAATAATCATTTTTCTTTATTACTTGTGAATGTTTTCTTATGCAGGATTAGATTATGAGAATAACAGATATGAGAAGAGAAGAGCATACACCGCGACGACCTGTAATGGGACAGGGCGCAACCGGTGCAGGAAATAACCTGGAATTGTGAGTACAACTTGGCGAGGAAGCCAGAGTCACAAATCAAGCAATTCTGGAAACTGTGCAGGAGCTGAAGAATGAGATGGCTAGATTGCGAGAAGATAACGCCCGATTAACAATGGAACAGGAAAGAATTTTAAAAAGTTTGTCCGACAGGCAAAATCAATTACCAGTTAATCCGAGTGCGGAACAGCAAAGGATGTCGGAAGAGCAGAACCATCACATACCCCCTGAAGGATCAGAGGAGCAGGAAGAACGCTCTGACAATGTATTAGAACAGCAAACCTCGAAAAGACAAAGGGTAGAACTGCAAGGGGAATTCCGTAAGATTAAGCCACCACATTTTGACGAAGAGCAAGAAGAAGCCGCTGAAGCATGGTTAATCAATATGAATAAGTATTTTCAGCTTTATGAGTATGATCATAATCTTAAAGCACGACTAGCTATTTTTCAATTACAAGGAAAGGCCACCTTATGGTGGGAAGAAGTGAAGATCGTGAAAGGGGTTACAGAGCAAAACATAACATGGGATAATTTTCAAAGGTTCTTCAAGGAGAGATATCTCACAGAACGCTTTTATGATGAAAAAGCCAGAGAATTCCATGATCTGCGATTGGGACAGCAGACCATGGATGAATTCATCACCCGTTTTACTTCCTTACTTCGTTACGTACCGTATATAAGAGAGGAAAAAGCGAAAGTGCAGCGATTTGTTAATAGTTTACCCCCGTACATGCGAGAAAGGATTGAATTTGATAATCCAAAATCGATGGATGAAGTAATCCGCAAAGCTAGAATTTGCTATCAGCAAAGTAAACAGAAAGGGAAAACTGCTAGCAGGAAGTGGAATGAGAAGAAGAATTTTAAGACAGTTGGAAATAACAAAGGGATACGCAATAATGGAAATAAAGGAGCTGGCAAAGGAACCAATAGCAGATTTACAGCCAGAACTACACCTAAGTTCAGATCCGCAAATGAATCCAAGGTCAGTGAGCAGCAAATCAGATTGGACAATGAGGGGACAGCAAGACCCCCTGTACAGTGCTGGGGTTGCGGGGGACCTCACTACATCAAAAATTGCCCACAACGGAAGGGGACTGAACAGTTGTCTCAAATTCATGAAGCCTCAACTATTGGCGAAGTGGGTCGAAGCGTACCCAGAATCAATGCGGCCTTGGAGGATCGACAGGCGGAACATCAACCAACCATGGTCGAGTTCGAAGGTAAAATTTCAAACCTTACCATATCTGTTTTGATTGATCCCGGGGCCACATTAAGTTATGTGAACCCGAAAGTAGTGGAACGTTGTAATTTGCAATCTGCTAAATTTAAAAACCCATGGCTAGTGCAATTAGCTACTGGGGCTAAGCGGCGGGTAACCGCCAAGATCAACGACTGCTCATTTACTATAGCAGACCAGCCAATAACAGCTGACCTGAACATACTCCCTTTGGGTTCCTATGACATTCTAATCGGTATGGACTGGTTGGAGAAGCACTGGTCTTTAGTTGATTGCAAAACCAAAGTTATTTATTACAGAGATCAACAAGGAAACAGCAAGGAAATGCAGGGAATCAGGCGACCAGTGCAGGTTCGACCGATAACTGCAAATCAGTTGGTAAAATGTGTACGGAAAGGCTGTCAAGTTTACGCCATTCAAGTGGGTTATGTCAACTCCAAGGATAAATCTGCATCTTTGAATAATATCCCTGTAATACAAGAATTTACGGATGTGTTTTCGGAAGAAATTCCAGGACTTCCACCGCGAAGAAATATAGATTTTACTATAGAGTTGGTACCAGGGGCTGCACCAGTATCACGAGCACCCTACAGAATGAGCGTGCCTGAGTTGACAGAATTAAAAATGCAGTTGCAAGAATTACTGGCCAAGAATTACATCCGTCCCAGTGTGTCTCCATGGGGGGCGCCGGTATTATTTGTTAGGAAGAAGGACGGCACCCTCCGGATGTGCATTGATTACAGACAATTGAATAAGTTAACTATTAAAAACAAGTATCCTCTTCCCCGGATTGACGAATTGTTCGATCAAGTAAAAGGCGCGACCATGTTCTCAAAGATCGATTTACGATCAGGTTATCACCAGATCAGAATTAAGGATGAGGACATCGCAAAAACAGCTTTTAGGACAAGGTATGGGCACTATGAATTCGTGGTTTTGCCGTTTGGACTTACCAACGCCCCGGCTACCTTCATGTGCTTGATGAATGGTATTTTCCATCCTTATCTGGACCAGTTCGTGCTGATATTTATTGACGATATCTTAATTTACTCACGCACTATCGAAGAACATCACGAACACCTCCGAATAGTGTTGCAAACCCTTCGAGAACATCAGCTGTACGCTAAGTTTAGTAAATGTGACTTTTTCAAAGCAGAAATTCAGTATTTGGGTCACGTAATCACATAAGATGGAATTGCAGTAGATCCGGAAAAGATAAAAGCGATAATGGAATGGCCGGTTCCAAAAGATGTAGCAGATGTTCGATCTTTCATGGGGTTAGCTGGTTATTACAGGAGATTCGTGGAAGGTTTCTCTAAGGTAGCATTTCCCATTACATCCCTGCAGAAGAAAGGAAAACTGTTTCACTGGACCCCAAATTGCCAGAAAAGTTTCGAGCAGCTGAAACACCTGCTCACCACAGCACCTATTCTGAGTATAACAGATCCCAACAAGGATTATGTAGTATGTACAGATGCTAGCAAAGAAGGTTTGGGAGGGGTCTTGATGCAAGAAGGCAGAGTAATTGCCTACGAGTCTCGAAAACTGAAGGAACATGAGCAGAAATATTCTGCTTATGACTTAGAGTTGGCTGCTGTTATTCATGCCTTGAAGATGTGGCAGCATTATCTCATGGGCCGGAAATTTTTATTGCACACCGACCATCACAGTTTGACTAATTATTTCAGCCAACCTACCCTAAATGCTAGGCAAGCGAGGTGGGTGGACTTTCTAAGTGGCTTTGACTTTGACATAAAGCATTTGCAAGGAAAGGAAAATAAGGTAGCAGACACCTTGAGCCGGAAAATACATAATTTGTATGAAGTTTCCTTCAGTGGATGGGAGAGTCCCTTCATGGAAATGATAAAAGAAATTGTAGTTCAAGATACTGAATATCAACAATTGAAATTACAGATACAGCAAGCTGCTAAAAAGGACAGCCAACAAGAATATGAATTAGATGATGCTGGAAGGATTTACTTCAAGAAAAGATTGTATGTGCCTAACCAAAATAGAATTAGAAATCTGATTATGGACGAATTTCATATCAGCCATTACGCAGGTCATCCGGGCTATCAAAAGATGATAACAGCAATCCGGAAAGAATATTTATGGCCTGGAATGAAGAAAAGCATTGTTGAATACCTGGCAAAGTGCTTAGAATGCCAACAGATCAAAGCTGAACATCAGCATCCGGCAGGATTGCTACAACCACTGCCAGTTCCAGAATGGAAATGGGAAATCATCTCCATGGACTTTATTACAGGATTACCCAGAACAAAAAGGAATAATGACTCCATTTTTGTGGTGGTGGATAAATTAAGTAAGGCCGCACACTTTATACCGGTGCAATCTACTTATAGAGCTGCGCAGATCGCCCACATTTTTATGCAGAATGTATTCAGATTACATGGACTACCGAAAACAATAGTTTCCGATCGTGATGTGAAATTCACCTCAGCATTCTGGAAAACACTGTTTGCGGAATTAGGAACTCAACTCAATTTCAGCACAGCATACCATCCGCAGACAGATGGGCAAACGGAACGAGTGAATCAGATGGTGGAGGATATGTTAAGGGCTTATGTCATGCAACAACCCACTAAGTGGGAAGACTACCTACATCTGGTAGAATTCGCGTACAACAATGGTTCCCATACCTCGACACAAATGAGCCCATTTGAAGTTTTGTACGGTTGGAAGTGTCGTACACCCACTAGTTGGGGAGGACCGGAAGATAAGTTGAGTCTAGGTCCTGAAATGCTGAAGGAGATGGAAGATTTGGTAAAAAGGGTACGGGTTAATTTGAAAGCTACCCAAGATAGACAAAAAAAAGTTTTGCTGATCGAAAGAGAAGGTTTAAAGAGTTTCAGGTTGGGGACCACGTGTACATTCGAATTCAGGCCAAAAGAAGTACCTTACAGTGGAGTGGATGTGCTAAGTTGGCACCCCAATATTGTGGACCCTTTGAAATTTTAGCAAGGGTCGGACCAGTAGCTTACCAACTGGCCCTGCCCAGTCACATCCGAGTCCATAACGTGTTTCATGTTTCTGTTCTAAAGAAATATGTGTATGACCCTAAGCATGTGATTCGGTGGCAAGAGATTCAGGTGGGTGATTGTTACGATAATTTCAGTAAGAATTTATATATGGAAAGAAAACTAATTCAAGGAATTGTGTGTTGCAGGTCGAACCGGAAGGAGAGGTTCTGGTCGAACTGCTGAGCATTCTCGACCAGAGAGAAGTGCAGCTGTGGAAACGAGTTATTACCCAAGTTAAGGTGCAGTGGCGACATTTTGGACCCGACGAGGCCACTTGGGAAGATGAGGAATTGATGAAAAGGACCTATCCCGACCTGTTTGGAACTGTGAGACACCGAGACGGTGTCCAATCTCAGGGGGAGGAAATGTAATGACCAGACATTTTTACATGAATAAATTGTTACTTACCTTGTGGTTAATAAAAATAACAAGAAATTATTATTTTCTTGAAATGATGAAAATATTATTTGTGCAAATGAGATAATATGAATTGCATGATATATGTGCACACAGTAACTTTATGTGAAAGTTATTTACCCTTCTTGCTTAACTATAAAGGAAAAAAAAAAACAGTTGCCAGCATATTAGGGGAAACCCTAACTGTTCTTTCTTTCCCATAGAAAAAGGGAAAGAAGAAAAGACCCGGGTTGTTGATGAACAAACGGGGAAAAAGAAGGAAGAGGCACTAGAGCAGAGGAAGAATGTGCTACGTCTGGTGAGGACCAGATAGCACAGGCACATTTGTGTCTTATTGCTGAGGCTGTGGCCGGCAAGATAGCTTGGGGGAGAGACTTAGTTTGGGAGACTGGTCTCGTGGCTGGGAGGACATCAAGCATTCATCCACTTTCTACGTACTGTAGAAGTGCAGAATATAAAGGACCAGGATACGCTGGTAAGTATCTGTAATTTTATTAATTCTGGGAGACTAGTTATTATTCTGTAGTTATAAAATCTGATTATAGTAGCTGAAAGTAAGGCTTATGGGCTATAAATCAGAACCTGTGCACTAACGGTATTCGTACCGGTAATGATTAATACCTCTGTTAGATACATATGATGTATAAAGTGAGAAAGAGAAAACAGAGTGAGAAATTGAATAATATCCTGTATCTTATGTTTTCGACTAGTTAAAATGGGAAAAGTAAAGAACAGTAGCTATTTAAGTGTCGAAATAGAATAGCATGGTCGAACTACCTGTACCAGATATGAAATTAGGGTATTCCTATTGAAAATTACGCTACTTAGTAGCACTTGAAATAAATATGTATTCCTACAGAGAATTGCATAAACATAGAATTATACATTGGCCACAATTATACAAGAATCGGAACCGCAAACAATTAAAACACATATGTTCAGAATGAAATCTTCTACATTCGGAATGTAGCAGCCATAGAAGAACGATACGATAGCCTGTGAACATATTCATACATTTCCTTATAAGCAGCAATTTAAACCTCACAAGAATCATCGATTGATAAGGGATTTTTAAGAAAATGAAATACGGTAATAAATGAACAATGCAAGAACTAGGAAAATTAACCGCCGAAACTCTCAACTGTAGAAGAGTCTGGTTAACGACATACACAGGTGAGAATCCCCTGGTTGTATGGCGTCGGTATAATGCCATTCAAGGACTGAAGGTCAACCATCCGCGGGCGGATAAATTTATCAGCAAAACAAGAAAAACAAACATATAATAATGAGTTCGATATGAACATTTAACAGTCGTTTCCAAATAATAATGAGGAGTGGTGAACCACTAAAGGTGTAGCCGTTACTGGACGTAACAGGCTTCCTCCTCATTTCATTTATAAACACACCAGATTTAATTATAAGAATCTGTTATTCAAAAATTAATCAAACATTAACCATGAAATGCATAAGTTCACTATCAATGCATTACCCATGTATCGTTTAACCTCCGAGAGGCGGCAACCTCAGAAAGAGCAGAACTGCAAACCAAAACCCTCGGTATAATTCACTAAAATAGAAGTAAATATCCAGTGCACATCATGAGAAGACTCGGTGACTCATGAGGAGCGACCCGTGCGCTAACCAAGTGTAAATATGCTAAACAATAAAGAAATAAAACAAAAGACCTGAGTATGCGAAGTCTGTTCGACAATAAAAGTAAACCCATAATCTCAATATATTAACCTCGGCCTTAAAATACTGAATTCATTACAACTGTCTATTTGAGTACTCGCATAAATTACAGACACGAGCCGAGCTATATGACAGACCATGACTGAAGTCAAAACCCTATGACCAGCTATACCAAACGGCAACCTGGGCTTTAATCCCAAATAATCATAACAGTGAACAGAAATGAAATCTTGTCGAGGTGCGGCCATAGCGCCAAACAATCATAACAGTGAACAGAAATGAAATCTTGTCGAGGTGCGGCCATAGCGCCAAACAATCATAAGATCGACAAAACCCTGGCAGAAGCAAACAATATAAGTCGAACTTCCAGGTGGAATCAATAGTACAGACCCACGGTGGTAGGGTGCTTACCGGATAAGGGGTTGAAGGTCGAAACACTGTTGATCCTCGCAACCGCGACCTCGTCGACTTGCTACCCTGCGTAAATCAGTGATAAACCAGTAGTTAGAATATGCCCATAAATATAGTGAAGGAATGAATTAGTGCTGTAAATAAGCTAGGAGGAACGCATTACCTGTTGCAGATGGAGCTAAGGGCAGGGAACAGGGAGGGTTTCGCCGCCAACAGACCATCTCTAAAGTTCCTCCAATCACACCGGTGAAGATGAACCAGAAATGCAATAATAATGTCCTCCCGAGTATGGCAGCGGCGCTGGAGCAGAGACTGCATCCGCAGAGCTGAGCAATGAACAAATGACCCGAGCCGCGTGAAATGAAACCCTAAGTAATTGCCCCGTCCGAGGCAGTCCAATCTCTCACCGTCCGATCATTGGAAACGATCCTGGCCGGTGATCACAGTGAGGATCCGGAGAAACGGCATGGCGGGACTGAGACATTAAAGTCCCCAGCTACCAACTCAGGGTTCAGTAACACTGATCGCTGGCGTGGACTCAAAATGCCAGGTGTCACTCATGGAATGCCACAAACTACTGCCGAACAGTTTGGTAAGTACCGGGTCAATCGATCAAGGACAATCAACTGACAGGGTTGGATATGCCGTATCCATGTACATTAATCACATCCGAAATGATCAAGTCGACTATCATGATAAGCCCCCAACTATTGAAATGTATTTATATAAAGTAATAAACCAAAAAAAATTAGTTTGTAATGTTGTTATGGAAGGTTATGACATCTACCCACTGACTAAATTGATTTAAACTGGTGATTGTTTTTTATAGAAAAAAAATAAATTCAGGATCGTCAAAATCTCTTAATACTCTTAAAATCTTGAGACTTGAGCACAATAATTATTGTTTTCAAAGTTACGCAATTACTGTGTACATCTTTCTTTCAACATATAACCGTATTCACGGACGCACTTGGCAGGAGATACAGAACCTGACGTAAACGGCCTGAATATAAAATGAAATATACACGCGCCGATATTGACATTCCGACGGTGCAACGGTCTTCGCAGGATGATCATATTTTATAGGTCATAATATGCTTTTAGTATGGTGTGGTGGAGGATTGAAGTAATTTCTAGGTTCTAGGAGTATTCCATAATCATGATTAATAATATCAATATAATAGTTTGGTTTTTTTAATATCCAATAAACAAATCTGCCAAAACTCAACCTGGTAAATAATAATAAAAGTATGAGTAAATGAATGCCCCTGCTGAGATAGGAGTTCAACTTTTTTAACCGTGCATTGGTGCTAACTTTTGTTTATAAAGGGGAAAACACCAAAAATGACAAATGAAAGATTTTGTCATCTTTTCGTTGTGGCGAAGCATTTAGCTATGTTCTCTATAATATTTTGATAAATTAAGAAAAAAATTATATCGAAAAAAAAAACTATTTCAAATCATCCACAATTTTTTTTTTAATTTGTGTATCTTTATTTCTTAAATTATAACTAAATGATAGTAGATACATTGGTAGGAATTAAAATGTATCCAGATTATTCATAATACTAAACAAAATATATCATAACACTTATTATTTAATAAATAGCGTATGCATAATGAAAATATTTAGACAAAATTCGAAATAATATAATCTAATTTTTTAATAAATAATCCTATTTAAAATATTGAAAAATTAATTTTAAAACTATATTAAAACCAGAAATACAAAATTTCCAATTACTAAAATCTAAAATTTTATAAAATTGGATTATTAAAACTATTCAAAATTACTTCAAAAACTCTACTACAACCAAAAGTAGAGAATATTATATGTTTCTCATACCTATTGAACGAAAGCAGTTACAAACGGTACAACATGATAACGGCTCCTCATTCTGTCATTCTCAATGACCGTGATTTCCCATTATCTTCTTAATCATTATTTGTTTTTCCTTTTATGGGTTGATCACTTTGGCCCAAATATTTGGATTATATCCTTATAGATTTAGTCTATTACATTTTATGTTTTAATAAACATTTTTTACTTTTGACAATATATACATTCCCTTACTCAAAGGCATAATATTGGGCTGATGTTGATATATATTATGTTGTTCATATTTATAGATATTTTCCCTACATTATTCTGAATGTTATCTAATATGTTCGACTTATAATTTTATTCTTCATTTCCTCACAACCATTACAAGGTTGATATTTTGATTTCCCACTATCTTCTTAATCATTATGCCTCAGTACACTTACCTTTTATGGGTTCATCATTTCACCCAAATCTTTGGATTATATCATTATATATAATATTGATTTCATTTCAGGTTCGGATAAATATTTTTTCCTTTTGAGAATCTATTAATTCAGTTACTCAACATCATAATAACATCATAATATTAAATTGATGTTGATATTTATAGTTATTTTCCCCCTCATTATTAGTCCCTGCCTTCTGGGCTGGCAGGGACTATAGTAATCGATTTCCTGCGATTACATTAGTTTGACACGGGAACTGATAATCTATTTCGGTTAAACAGAAATTAAACCAAAGTTTTTGCGATAACATATGGATATGGCCCACTTTGCCGATGCATGTAACCAATGGCTAAAGCGATCGTCTTATTTGGCCTCAGTACGAGGTATGAGGTCTCAAAACTTAGGCAAAACTTAGGAAAATGTTTTGGTTAATTACGACAGGTTCCCGTCAGTGAAGTAATGCTATCTTTGGCATAGCATTAGTTGGGTCACATTTAATGTTAGCCAAACATTACGGGAATTGGGGTATTGCAAACCTTTGCATGTAAGCCTGCCAGACCATTGCATGTACGCCTGCCAGCACATCTAGGCGTCCTCCATTCCTTCTTATACCACCACACCGTCCTCCATTCCTTCTTATACCACCACACCGCAACTTCATTTCTTGTTGGTTTTCTCTCGGCGGTGGCTTCCTGCCCGCTCCACCCTACAACCCTGCAAGACCTGCCCGCTCCACCCTACAACCCTGCAAGAAGTAACACCCTGCAACCCTGCAAGACCTGCTCGCTCCACCCTGCAACTCTGCAAGAAGTAACGTTGCTGCATACCAGGTATATTGCTGCAACTTACTGCCTCACCTCACGTTGCTGCATACCAGGTATATTGTTGCAATTCTCGACGGCGGCCCCAGCTTCCCATTCTGTTAAAGCCGCAGCTTGATCGGCGTCCTGTAACAGAGAACCAAACAGACATTACAGCAGTTGACATTAACCGGGTGAGTATCCATGTGACACTTTACTCTGGTTCTGATAATGTTATTTTTTTTAAAGCATTCTTTCATTTTTTCCATTCAAAAACATAATTATGGCCACATATTTTTTCAGTTTATAGATGTATTAATATGTATTTTTCAGTCTATAGATCTATTAATATAGTAGAATTGTATATTAATGTAGTAAAACTGTATATATCTATCTCTAGATTTAATAAAGTATATTTTCTGGAGCGAACATATCCAACAGGAGCACCTTAAAACCCTTTGGCCTACTAAATATTTGTTGCCCATATTATTATTCACATAAATTACACCAACTAATTTATTTATTGCCCAAACATTTATAGGTACCTATGATTAAAAAATTTGCTGGATTTTTGCAGGCGGGATCATTAGGTTGGCAGTATATGACCCACAAAAACGGTGCAAAAAGGAAGGTATCTGAGGTACTCTGGCAAACGCTGCAAATCAGTTCTTACAATGGAAATTCAGCGGCACAAAATAAAATAAAAGAAATAGCTCACACTTTACAACTCACTAAATATACAGACGCTAATTTATTTTGCATAAAAAAACTGACAGAAACCTGTTCTTTCAGCAGCTAAATTTCACAATTATTTCACGTCATATTTTAATCAAATCGATAGGCTCAAGATTTACCTTCTTCGAACTCTGTGCCTGCAGAAAGCTTCTTTACCGGCTAGACTCTCGCTTGCACCACGAAAAGCTTGTTTAGTTGAGGGTTTCTTACCATATAATGACCAAATCAGCAAAGTTGCCGCCCAGAACAAGAAATCTTTAACAGCTGCTCTTTCTCAGCAACCGCAATGCAGTCACTCCAATAGCTAAAATCTTTCCCGTAACTTCCAAGAGGTTTCTAATATAAAGCAAGTGTCCAATTTCCAATATTCCTGCAATAAATCTCGGGTTCAGTATCCAAAAAACGAAACCCTAAATAAGACCGAAATCTGTTCACCTTCTTCATAAAAACAAAACCCTAAAAAATTGAAATCTCCTAGACTTCTCCAGAACTTTCCGGTGGATCGTGGAACGTTAAGCTGGAGGTGGAACGTTAAGCTGGAGATGAAGAAATCTCAAAATCTTCTGAGATTGAAGAAAATCAAAATGCAGGAACAGTCAAACCACCTCAGAAATCTTCGCCTGGCCTACTGCGAAGAATCAACTAAAGCGCTCGTCTTTCCTTTTGCAGGGATTAGTGCTGCTAATTTCCCGCCTCCGCTGCCGAATGACATCCATGGCGAACTCGTACATGGGCTTTACTGCATAGCGGAGGCATTTTTTCCGACCATGAGTACCAGCAGCAGCACCCCAAGCGGCAGAGCAAGGGCAGGGCTACGTGGCAGTTAGCATACTATTTGGCCTCACCTAAACATTGCACTGTGTCGAACATTGCAGTGTGTCGTTTGGGCAGAGAGGGAGAGCGACGGAGACATTGGGTTGCTCACAGGAAAGCCGATAATGGGCTACACTACTCACGAACAGCTCGTTGGTCTTCCTTAAACCGATCCCTGGGATGACAATGACACAGCTGAGCGCATTTGACAAGTTACCCTAGCCGCACATGCAGCCAATGATTTATCTGCATGAGTGTTTCCACGTTGCGAGGAGTAATAATAATGATGACTCCGTTGTATAAAATAATTTTTATTTCCTTTGTTTCAATTTATAAAACCCCGCATTTATAATTTTTCCCTACGTCACAATGTCAAATAAATAAGGTATATATTTCTTCATTTTCTAAGAATTTGTCTCCTTTACTATATTTTGCATTAGCTGAATTTATTAGCATCTTAATGATTAAGACTTGTTAGCTGGGTATTGACATGCTATCTAGTTACTCTAAAATCTGAGAAGCGGGATTGGTATTATGTTTTTGTCAATTCCCTTGGCACTGGAATGTCGCGTGTCACTTATAAGACTGATTCATTTTGTACAGATCTAGGCTTTGTAAAGAACCAAGAGTCACAAATTTCATTAATTTTACAAAGAATCATACAAATTTCATTAATTGGCGCAATGTAGAGGCAAGATATTCTATGAAACCATCGGGAGTGTATGTCCAGGAGTCAGCCAGCACTGGGAGCAAATAATTATTGATGTAGTCGTTGCTTCCAATGGACATTAAATAGATGGATTGATTAAAGAACTTCTCCGCCTGGTCATGCCCGATTTTCTTGGCTATAGTTATCTTAGTTCCTTGAAACATCTCTATTTGCCTCCACAGACACAGTCGCTGAATCTATAACTCCAAAGTAGTTAACAGATTTAACTGCAAACTAACATGCCCAAATTTCTTTATGCAATATGAGTCTCAGCTCTCTGTTAACACGCCCTGGTTTCTTTGTGCAAGATCACTCTCGGCTCTCTGCTGTCCAGATCTTGACATTCATGAAAGGATACTTCTCGGCAATGGGATTTAACGCATTTCCTTGCTTTCTTTAGCTCTTCAATGCAGATGCAGGTGCATTGTCAGGCTGAGCAACACCTGGGGCAGATTTAAACAGATTCGGCATGCTTGCTCTGCTAATGAGGTCGGCTTGCTCTGACTTGCTGATGAGCTCTAACAATGAAGTTGCCTTGCGCTGAGCTCTTTCAGTGCCATTTTCGACTAAATCTGTCAATGGTTCAGGGCTGGGGCAGGGACTAGCTTCCCCGCAGCCCTTCTTGTTTAATATTGCATATTAAATCCACATAATCACAACAATAATCTTGTGTTATGTTAAATCAACAACCCTTACATCTCCATACGTGAGAGGAAAGCCATAGTCCAGAACACTACAAGCAGAGGAATGCTTCTCGTCAGACCATTTTTTGGTCTCACAACTTTACGACTACTAGTGTCTCAAGACATTGCAATTGGGTATTTTGCATTCTAGGATAACCATGCTATGAGATTGTATGCCAACAACAACATTAAATTCATCGACCCAAAAAATTGAACTACAACTACTCTGACACTAGTTAGAAACAATGTCCAACAATATAAACAAATCAAAATCCTACCATATTCTGACCTCTCGTCTCTCATCGACAATGAAGGAAAAGAGATGGAAAGTTGAAACCTAAATCATTCATACTTTTCTATCGAGTAAGGGGATTCGACGAAGATTTCCATAGCTGAATTCCCACCTAGTTATGTCCTCAAAGGACCCCCAACTATTTCCATGTATAGAACTACGAGTTGCAGGTTTTGAGAACTACTATTTGCATTACGAGATTTATGTTTTTTTTAGAAGTAGATATATGTAAACAAATATGGAAGCATGGAGTGCAGAGGTATTTCTGATCGGAGTTGTCTATAATGTGACTTTTTGGAGATTCCGGTGACGGAATCCGGATGAAGAAATTGAGGTTAAATCTTGATTTGTTGCAGTTAAAATGGTTTTTTAACTGCATATTTGGATTCAGCACCATGAAAAACCCCTGGAACACTTTGATTGTGCAGAAACTAGCTATCAAACTTGCGACGCTTTGATTGTGCAGAAACTAGCTATCAAACTTGTGATTCCAATAAATTGCTACCGGATTTTGACCGGAAAAACCCACCGGAAAGGCTTCCAAAAAGTCTCATTATAGACAACTGCTTTCTAATCTCAACAACCCAATTGTGGGCTCAAATGCGAAAGTAAATGTATGTAAACAAATACAACAATGCAAAGTCTCGGGGTGTGGAGGCATTGTTAGTCTTTGGACTTTGACTGTGGGCCAAAATACATAACTAAATATATGTAAACAAATGTGAAAGCACGAAGTGCAGAGGTATTACTAATTCCGAACTCTGGTTTTGTACTTGTAATGCCCCATAATAATAATAATAATAATAATAATAATAATAATAATAATTAAAATATAAGTAAAAAATAATAAACAGTAAAGAAAAGATAAAACAGTCAATAAATAGTAAATAATAAAAAAATGATAAAAATAGTAAATAAATAATAATAATGAAGAGAATATAATAATAAATTAAATAAAATAGTGAATAATAATCTTCAATTCCAAATAAATATTATATAGAAGTAAACTAAAAAAAAGATAAGTAAAGTTAACAAAAAATAAAAAGGAATAAAAAAAAGAGTTAAATTAGAAAAAGTTAAAATTAATTATAACTTAAAATAAAGAAATAAAAGTTGACATGTTGACACATGGAATGTGTGGATGCATATCCCTTTCCAATTTTTGATTTATTTAATGGAATATGAGGAGGATGAGAGTCATGCATTCATTCATTCTTTGGAAGAAACATTGCTTCCATGACAGTAGAACATCGATTAAGGGCTCAGGGGTGGCCAATTGTAGAAAGATTATGTGTAGTCGAGCTTACGGTTGGGTGGAGAGTCGTCTTCAAGAAATTTGTTGCAATTAATGACATTCAAATAATGTTCAACTCGAAAATCACAAATAATAAATATTGTCCCTACATGTAAGTCATATCTATAAGTGTTTTTCAAGAATTTCATGTTAATTAGTTGAATAGTTTGTATCATGATTATTAAACATATAATTGATATAATTAGTTTTATATTGTAAGATTTGATAAATAAATACTAACTCTTATAGCTATCAAATAAAATAAATATTGGGTTAGGAAACACCATAATCACATTGAGAATAAACTGCATCTTAACCTAATTAAATCATTGTTGTGGAAGGACTCAATAAATTTACATCAAAACGATTCAGTATGTTACAATATTAAATGAAATCTACATCAACACTATTTCCATTATTGTAAGATCATGTGCATCGATTCATTATGACATTCATAGATCACAAAAACTGTGAGAAAGGATTATGACTTGTGAAGTGCAAACTAATTATAAACATTGAAAACTTACCATAACAATGAAAATCTTTGGTAAGTTTTCCATGTATCCCTTTTACCTTTTATAAATACCCTTTATAATTATTTTCACAATACTTCCTTTGGATTTATTTATTAATAATTTTGTTATTGTATTTGAATTTTAAGTGATACTTCGATCTCATTTTGATATTTTGTATTATGATTTTAAAATATAAGTTAAAGAGTAATACTCTTTACTTTATAACACATCCGTTAGTTTATAATCCGAAATTTGTACTTCTAAACTAATCCTAATAGTTGTGGTGTATGATCTCACCACCGCCACAAGGGTTGTTAATTTTTTTTTTTTCATAATTTATTTATATATGGGGTAGTTTTGATTTCAATATATGGTAGTTTTGATTTCAATATTAGCTAGATACTTCACATGGATCATGGATGAGGTAATTTATTCATGAAGAAGCTATAATCAGAGAAACATTTATATCAAATTGTAATTTTTTTTGAAAAATAAATTATTTCTTTTTAGCATAATTTTTTATCAGAAAAATAATGTAATTTTAGAACTAAGAAGCCTCGAATGACATCTAATTCTTAACATTTGTGTTTTATTAGTCCCTGCCATCTGGCAATGGCCAGGAACTATAGTAATCCAAACGCCTTAGGATAGCATTAATCTTAACCGATATGCTATTTATTTACGGTGATTATTAGTCCCTGAGCAAAGTTTGCAAATGCGAATAGCTCGGTAACCAAAGTTTTCAAAAGGGCCATCTTATTTGGCCTCTTCCCGAGGTGGAAGAGGCTGGACAATAGTTTATTTTGTTTTAGACATGTTTATTAGTCCCTGCGATCAAGGAGTTGTTCCTATTAATGTTAATATTAGTTTGAATTTGATTGAATCTGTTTCAACATATTAGCAGGTTTAAGGGTTTGAGCATAGTGGCTCATTTTGGCAGGTGTTGTGCATGCAGGTGCTGTAGCTGGCCGTGCTGCAGGCGTTTTGTTGGCTATGTTTATCTTCACCAGGCCGAGGAATTCAAGACCGCACTGCAGTTTGGGGTCTCCATTGTCAAGAGGAGAGCTTTGGCTTCGCACCACCGATCCTCAAGACAATCGGGTTGTTTGAGACAATCGTTGTTGGTGCTGCTTGTGTAGTAAACTCCTCGTTTGGCAGTTCAATGATCTCACCAAGCTGTCCAACTGGGCAAGGGGGACAGGGGGAATGAGATACGAAAGTGCTAATCAAATAGGTTATTTTGATGATTCAGAATGGGGATTGCAAGACCTTTCGAGAACTTGAATGAATTCGATGTCAACAGACAGATAGATCAGGAGCAGCTATGCTCAAGCATCTTTTGCATATCTGGTTGGACAAGGATGATTCAATATGGTCTAATTGGGTTAGGGTCTACCTTATCAAAGGTAGGGACTTCTAGGCATTGGACCTCCAATTGCTTGCTAATGGCAGAATATTTAGTCAAATCTTAGGGCGAAAGCTTCGAGCAACCTCTACCTCACTAATCTCAGGGATGATATCCGCCTCCTCCTCAATAGGACTCTCAGGACCCTTATCTTGGCCATCTCTTATTTGACGAAATGGGTTACGCATTTATTTGACGAAATGGGCTCCTAAACCCCCCAAACAAGTATAGCTCTGTCCATGTATCGAATGCCTAATTTCTTAGCACCTGCTATGCATTGTCTGGCTGCAAGCCCTCGTATCTGAGCCAATTGAGCCTCATCTTGAGATCCCTAAACTAGAAGCCCTCTATATCCTCGAACCCATCACTCTCTTTCCAGCGCTAGATATCGGCTAGCACTCCTAGCTCTTTCAAGACCCTCCTATATAGATATCCATCCGCTTTGTTCACCAGCTCCTTTTGGCTTCAAATTATATCAATTTGAATGGTGAACCCTTTTGTCTGATGCGGCCTATCTATAGGAGCCATAGACAGTCTGGAGCAGCTCCTCATGAGCAGATAATTTCTCCTCCATACAGGTTCAGGCTACTCTAGAAAACACTGTCTTGGCCATCTCTAGGCTCCTAAACCCCCTAAACAGGTATAGCTCTGTCCATATATCAAATGCCTAATTTTTGAGCACCTGCTATGCATTGTCTGGCTACAACCCCCTTGTATCTGAGCCAATTGAGCCTCATCTTGAAAATCTGCCATGACCTGGAGCCACTCTCTATCCACTTGCTTTTATCCTCTGGTTGGGTACCTTGGGGAGGCTCCCTACCAAGGATGTGCTTAGCAAACATGGTGTGTTTGTAGATTTTACTTGTAGCCCTAAACTAGAAACCCTTTATATCCTCAAACCCCTCACTTTCTTTCCAGCCCTAGATATTGGCTAACACTCCTAGCTCTTTCAAGACATCCGTCTCATAAGATGGGTACGAGTATAGTATATGTACTCAGAGGTAACTTCGACTGGGCTGCCCGCTGACTAAGGTAAGCGATCTGTCTTAAAGAAGAAGATTGGCAGGGTGAAGAATGATTGATTCTATTAGCGAAAGGTGTAGAGTAGTCAGATCAAGGGATTAGCGCCAGAGAAGAAGGTAGCCAAGATTGGTAAGTCTAGAATAGAAGAAAGAGTGCTTATGACTGACTCCACCAACTCCAAGGAAGAAGGGAAGAAAAGCTTAAATAGAAGTAGATGAAGGGAATAAGGAAGTGCCCCCAGAAGGAAAGGGGAGGAAAATGCCACGGGTTTGCAAACAACGCTCCCTTTTGATACTCACCCACCTAGAATAGAATGACATTTCACCATAGTCTTTGGGCGGGAGGCTTCAGTCATACTACGACTCGGGCATGAGAGCTATGGCTTCGCACCATGGATCCTCGAGACAATCCGACAATCGGGCGTGAGTTTCACTTCATTGCGCAGGGGTTGCCAAATAACAAGAGGGACTATGCAGCCATTCCTCAGTTCTGTCGTGATCAGGCCAGCACAATTTGACATTTCCATGGAGGATGTCATGTCGGCTCTGTGATTAACGAGAGTTATCAGGTAAAAGGAATTGATGTTATGCTTGTTGTATCCTAGGGCTGAGGGTGAGGGAGAGGGTTAAACAACAGGGCATGGAATTTATGCCAGCAGCTAAGGTAGCAAAAATAGCAATGGCGGTGACATCTGTTTGGTGAGCTATGACATTTGTTGGGCCATCACCTAAGGTAGCAATTTGTTTGGGGAGCTAATGGTGCTACCATCTGTTTGGGAAGCTAGTGCGAGGCTGATTTGATGGAGGTTAAGTACGTCAGGTCATTTGTACATGTTATTCATTCCATTCTAGATTATGCATGCAGCGTCCGCTACGTGTAAGTTACTTTTCTTGTTATATAATAAAGTTAGAAATGTTTTCATGGTTAGCTCACTTCCACTTTTGCTTTTGCCTCAGCTCTGCTACATTGGTCTATTTCAGGTACTGTTTTGTTATTGCATTGTTTTGATATATTTTAGCTTCTGCAGGGTTTCGGTTTTTTACGTAGGGTGTGTACGATTTAGTTCTTGGCAATGGTTTTTTTTTGTCTGTGAACAAATACAGTTACGAACCATCAATACAGGTTCCCAAGCAAAGAATTAACTTGAAATGGTATATGAAAAAGCAAGTATTCCCTTTTTGTGAATCTATGTTTCCGCTGTGAATACGGTTATTGATAGGTTGGCTGGGGCTTTCATTTGCATTGTGTCTTTGTCCAGTCACTCTGCAGGAGGATGACAATTTTGCAATGGAGAGGAAATAGTTTAGTTGTTCATTGCATTCCTACTCCCAATTTTGTAATGGAGAGGAAATAGTTTAGTTGTTCATTGCGTTAGTCTAGGAGAGGATTTGGCTGAAATTACTTTGGTTGTTCAGTTTCAAATTCAACCCTTACCAGGATTCTATGATGGAAATGCCCTAGATGTTGCCAAGTACTTTTTTATATTTGCATTACTTTTAAATATTTAGGAAGTACTTCTGCAACGGGCATGTAATGGCCCGAACATACTGACTTACCTTACTTCCACCAAAGGGCTCATAGAGAGCTCTTTGCCTTTATTGAGGTAAGACTGGGGTCAATGTTTTATTGCTTGCTTAACTGTTTGACTATATGCAATTGTTTTCCTGTTAGTCTTATCTTTAATATCAGGACTTGCTCTCAGGAATGTAGGTTCTCATCTACATTTGCACCAAAATTGTTTTCTAGTCCAAGCACAATTTGAGGAATGACAAAATCTTCTGAAAACTATACCTATTGGCATACACTGTCATCGTGCCCAGGGTTTTTATTTTCGAGATTTTTATTTGAGAATTGATTTTGATTAGTTACTCCTAGACTCCCTGAAAATGTGTATGTCTGCATCCTTGAAAAGAAAATGAAGAGAGTGGGAAATTTGGTTTCAATGGTTGCAATTTTGTGTTTGAAACATATTTAAAAAATATGTTCCAATGAGCCAATACCTGTATGGGATAGGGTTTCTCCTATCGTCAGGGCATTCATAGTATAGCTATATAGGGTTTAACTCTTTATGTTCTTTCCCAAGATCAAGTTGGATTTTCTTAAGGGCTGGATATTAGGAGAGTGGCCCAGGCTATTTGGACTGCAATGTGGAGTTTTTAGAAATCACAAGCAAAAGCATCCTGAGCCTCAATGAAAATGTTAGCATGCCAGCCTTGCTTATCCCCAATGCTAGCCTGAGTTCACAAATCGCGTAGCTCTGGATTGAAGATGGGCTTATGCCCGTTCATAAAATAGTTTGAACTATTTATTGTACCAGAAAATAACTATTTTGAGTCCATAATTAAGATGGACTTATGCCAGGGCATAAAACAGTTTGAACTCTTTTTATTGTACCATAGAACGAGCTGCTCTTATGGGCTGGGGTCAATGTTTTATTGTTTGCTTCACTGTTTGACTATATGCAACTGTTTCCTTGTTAGTATTATCTTTAATATCAGGGCTTGCTCTCAGGAATGCAAGTTCTCATCTACATTTACACTAAAATTGTTTTCTGGTCCAAGCACAATTTGAGGAATGACAAAATCTTGTGAAAACTATACCTATTGGCATACACTGTCATCATGCCCAGGGTTTTTATTTTTGAGATTTTTATTTGAGAATTGATTCTGATTAGTTACTCCTAGACTCCCTGAACATGACTTATGCCAGGGCATAAAACAGTTTGAACTCTTTTTATTGTACCATAGAGCGAGCTACTCTTATGCTCATACAACCAATTCAAGATATTGTGCCAGCCCTTAGGCACGGCTATACACAACATAAGAAATAACACTTGGAAAGGGTGGACAATTGGCTAGTGCGGCAGGTGTTGTAGCAGAACTATTTTGAGTCCATAATTAAGATGGACTTATGCCAGGGCATAAAAATTCAAGGTATTGTGCCAGGTAGCTAGCTACTCTTATACAACCAATTCAAGGTTTTAAGACAGACCTTAACACAGGGCATTACTAACATATTCATCATTAAAAGCGAACCTGAGCTAGTGCATGAAATAATTTAAAAAGAGTAGTTTTATGAAGATTATTTGCTATACCTAACAACAATTTTATGAAGTCTCTGCTATACCATAGAGCTAACTTCTTTTACGAGTCCGGGTTGGGAGATGTCGCCTTTTTCAAGAAAATGACCAAACGAGGTAGCATAAAACCTTTAAACCCTATTAGTTTGACTTTACCACATAAAAAGTTCGTAGTAGTGTGACAGGATAGACCTACATAACTAATGATTGAAATAAAAAAATTAAACTTCAAGTTGATTTCCCTCCTTTTCTCCAAGAACATCTTATGAGTATAATGCCATGAACTGGAAGTATGAATTTTAGCCATAACTTGAGAAGAACTGGAAGTATGAATTTTCGTCATAAGCTTGAGAAGAATTTTTGTTTTTTGAGCTATAAGCTTTAAGAACTAAGTGGCTTTCTTCTCTAATTAGTCATTCAAGAACTAGATATTCATACAATAAATTTTCTTTCTCATTTTGTTTTAAAACTAAGTTGTATTTCTTGATTTCACTTATTAATCTTAAGATGTATTTGACTGGTCAGTGGAATGATATAAATTTACAATCACTGATCCTAACGTACAACAGGTACTTTTTTGTCTTTGGCAGTGGTATTTTGAACTCTGATATCAAAACTGTGCATTGGATCTTATCCGACATAAGCAGTCTGAGCAGCTCAGTAGACATTTCCAGTCTCAAAGGTACACACAATGACTCTTTGTTCTATATGCATTTGCATTGTTCAACTTGCTATTATGATTCTGTGACTTGTAATTGCATTGCATGACTAAACATAATATTGCATCGAACATTTAGTCATTTCGTTTTAAAACTAAGTTGTATTTTTTGATTTCATTTATTAATTTTAAGCTGTATTTGACTGGTCAGTGGAATGATATACATTTACAATCACTGATCCTAATGTACAGCAGGTTATTTTTTGTCTTTGGCAGTGGTATTTTCAACTCTCGTATCAAAACTGTTGATTGGATCTTATCTGACATAAACAGTCTGAGCAGCTCAGTAGACATTTCCAGTCCCAAAGGTACACACAATGACTCTCTGTTCTATATGCATTTGCATTGTTCAACTTGCTATTATTAAAAACAAACCTGAGCTAGTGCATGAAATAATTTAAAAAGAGTAGTTTTATAAAGATTATTTCCTATACCTAACAACAATTTTATGAAGTCTTTGCTATACCATAGAGCTAACTTCTTTTATGAGTCTGAGTTGGGAGATGTCTCCTTTTTCAAGAAAATTACCAAACAAGGTAGCATGAAACCTTTAAACCCTATTAGTTTGACTTTACGACAGAAAAAGTTCGTAGTAGTGTGACAGGATAGACCTGCATAACTAATGATTGAAATAAAAAAATTAAACTTCAAGTTGATTTCCCTCCTTTTCTCCAAGAACATCTTATGAGTTTAATGCCATGAGCTGGAAGTATGAATTTTAGCCATAAGCTTGAGAAGAACTGGAAGTATGAATTTTGGTCATAAGCTTGAGAAGAATTTTTGTTTTTTGAGCTATAAGCTTGAGAAGAATTTGCGTTTTTGAGCTAAGTAGTCATTCAAGAACTAGATGTTCATATAATATATTTGTATTCTTATCTGATTACTTTTTTGAACTACTTACTCATTCAATAACTAAGTGGCTTTCTTCTCTGATTAGTCATTCAAGCTTACTTTTTTGAACTAAGTAGTCATTTAAGAACTAAGTGGCTTGTTTTTGAGCTAAGTAGTCATTCAAGAACTGGATATTCATATAATATATTTGTATTCTTATCTTATTACTTTTTTGAACTACTTACTCATTCAAGAACTAAGTGGCTTTCTTCTCTGATTAGTCATTCAAGATTACTTTTTTGAACTAAGTAGTCATTTAAGAACTAAGTGGCTTTCTTCTCTCATTAGTCATTCAAGAACTAGATATTCATACAATAAATTTGCTTTCTCATTTGGTTTTAAAACTAAGTTGTCATTCAAGAGCTAAGTGGCACCCTCTTAGAACTCTCTTTTTCTTTTCTCAAAATATATTTCGAGTTTTTGAGTCCTACTTCAATGCCATGAAATGGAAGTATAATTCTTATCTGATTACGTTTTTGAACTAAGTAGTCAATTTCTTCAATTTGACATGAGTGTAGATGTGATGTGACAAGACACAAAATTGTATGGCTGAGCAACTGTGTATTTGTTGCCAATTGCCCGATATTCAAAGTGAACATCTTTGTGATTAATCTTGTATTGGTCAGCTACAGTGGATTGGTTTTCTTGACAGTGGTATTTCTTGATTTCACTTATTAATTTCAAGTTGTCTTTGCCTGATCAGTGGAATGATATACATTTACAATCACTGATCCTAACGTCCAGCAGGTTATTTTTTGTCTTTGGCAATGGTATTTTGAACTCTGGTATCAAAACTGTGCATTGGATCTTAACCGACATAAGTGGTCTGAGCAGCTCAGTAGACATTTCCAGTCCCAAAGGTACACACAATGACTCTATGTTCTATATGCATTTGCATTGTTCAACTTGCTATTATGATTATGTGACTTGTAATTGCATTGCATGACTAAACATAATATTGCATCGAACATTTAGTCGTCATCATGTCTCCTATGTCTGAGAAACACAATTTGCAATTAGTCTTTCAAAAGCATCACTTATGTCGTGTGGACAATTTCTCATATCTAATTGGAGACTGTTTATTCGATAGTTTAGAACTTTTGCTAGATTTCTGATACACATCAGTAGAGCTAAGAAAAGGAACAATAGAGTATTTTAGAGACTGTCTCGAAAAACAAGATAGAGACGCAATTTTGTCTTATGAACATGAACTGCATGAAGTGTCACTTCAAGAAATGCATAACATTAGCAACTGTGAAATCTATTTAGACAAAATGGCTAGATCTGCCTCAAACAATATACCCTTAGGATCTAGAGGTCTATGGGGAGATATTTTCTGTATCCATTGGCTCTCAAACTCACTGAAAATTCCAATTAGGGTTTGGTCCAAAACAAATATGATAATTTATTTGCACTTCAATTCAAGTCTTACAGCAAATGCTCGTGACATATTATTCCATGACGAGGATCCTCTGAATGGGCACTTCGAACCTTTGGTTCGTAGGTAGTCTACAATTGATTGTACCTTCCAACAACAAACCAATGCCTCATATGAACAAATGAACTTATGCAATAAACAAGATAACATAGGAACACGTCTTCTTCCAATTAAAGAAGATACAGGAAAAATAAAGATATCTCGTAACATAGACACATGTCTTCTTGAAGCTAAAGAAGATACAAGTGATATAGAGATATCTCCTCCTAACGTTAAGACATCTGATGTAGCAACTGCGACAAATACCAAGGATTTTGTAATGTTTCATTCAGCGCATTCCTCAAAGAACAATACTAAAGCACAACCTGAAACAAAATGTCAATATGTTGAAACTAAATTAAAACCATCTTGTCTCTTAAACAAGCACAAGAGAAGTGTATCTTTGCATGTGCTTAAGGACATTGCTCAGAAGGATTTGAAAAGACAAAAAATAGGCATTGAGTATAACAAAATTACAATGAAACAACAAGAAGATGTTAGTCAGACACTGAGATTTCAGTCACTTAGAAACATGTCTACTATGTCTAAGGAACACAAGTTGCAATTACTCTTGCAAAAGCATCACTTATTTCGTGTGAACAATTTCGCATATCTAATTGGAGACTGTTTATTCAATAGTTTAGAACTTTTGCTAGATTTTCAATACACATCAGTAGAGCTAAGGAAAGGAACAATAGATTATTTTAGAGACTGCCTTGAAAAACAAGATAGAGAGGCAATTTTGTCTTATGAACATGAACTGCATGAAGAGTCACTTAAAGAAATGCATAACATTAGCAACCGGGAAATCTATTTAGACAAATGGCTAGATCTGCCTCAAACAATATACCCCTAGGATCTAGAGGTTTATGGGGAGATATTTTCTGTATCCATTGGCTCTCAAATTGGCTGAAAATTCCAATTAGGGTTTGGTCCAAAACAAAGATGAGAACTTATTTTCACTTCAATTCGAGTCTTAAAACAGACACTCAGGACATATTACTCCATGACGAGGATCCTTTGAATGGGCACTTCGAACCTCTCATTCATAAGCAATCAACAATGCATTGTACCTTCCAACAAGAAACAAGCAACTCATATGAACAAATGAACTTATGAAGTAAACAAGATAACATGGAAACATGTCTTCTTCCAGGTAAAGAAGATACAAGTGAAATAAATATGTCTTTAGCTAACACTAGAACATCTGATGTAGCAATCACGGCAAATACTGAGGAGGTTGTAATGTTTCATTCATCACATTCCTCAAAGAACAACACTGAAACACAATCTGAAACAAAATGTCAATTTGATCAAACTAAATTAAAACCATCTTGTCATTTAAACAAGCACAAGAGAGGTTTATCTTTGCATGTGCTTAAGGACATTGCTCGGAAAAATGTGAAAAGGCAAAAAATAGGCATTCAATATAACAAAATTACAATGAAACAAGAAGTAGTTCTAGAGAACAAAGGAGATGTTAGTGAGACACTGAGATTCCGATCACTGAGAAACTTGAAGAAACATATTAGAATCAATGCACAAACAGAAATGGTAACTTCTCGTCCATTAGGCAAACAGACAAAAGTTCTAGAAAACACAATAGATGTTAGTGAGATACTGAGATTTCGATCACTTAGAAACTTGAAAAAACATATTAGAAACAACGCGCAAACAGAAATGGTAACTTCTTGTCCATTAGGCAAACAAACAAAAGTTCAAAAAAGCACAAAAGATGTTAGTGAGACACTGAGATTTCGACCACTTATAAACTTGAAAAAACATATTAGGAACAACGCGCAAACAGAAACTGTCAATTCTTGGCCATTAGGCAAACAGACGAAACGTTTATCTTTACGTTTGCTTAAAGGCATTATATGGGAAAAATTGAAAACACAGAAAATAAGACTCGCATTCAACACAGCAACAATGTTGGCATTATGATTCTGGTATGGCTCTATGATACATGTGTTGTACTTGATGGCAACTCACTCAAGTGGCAATGATCTATTCAGGCTCTCAAAATGATGGAAATTAAGAGGCTCGCAGGTGAATAGTTCAAAAGGTGCGGACCCGCAGGTTCACCATGCAGGAGGTGGGGTCATACCCGCAGGTTACCTACTCAGAAGGTGCAGACCCCAGTGCACACACTTCAAGGCTGTGAAGCGCGCTCACGTGGGGTTTCTTATGTTTGGCTCGTGGTATTTAGCCTGCCTTTTCAGATGCTATGGTTTTGGCCCGTGGTATAGGATCTATTTTAGCCCCGGTTTGGATCCCTTATATTTATTATTGATGGTTGTCCCATGGTGTGAATAAGGGCTTGTCTATAAATAGGGAAGGAGATCACTTGGTTTGAGTATCTTTGAAAATTGAATATCTTAAGATCTGAAATTTTGGGTGATTGGTTTTAAAAGCTAGATCTAATTCAAGGAGAGAACTTAACTTAAGGTGAATCTATTGGCATGTCGTGATCTCTCGGGCGCATGAACAGATCTATGGATCTAACTGACTGTGGCACATTGGTATACTAAAAAATTTGGCCCTAATCAGAAGTCCGCAGGCGATCCAAAGGCGCAGTGCGTGGGTATGCAGCACAGTCAAGGCGCAGTGCGTGGGTACGCAGTGATGTAAAAGTCGCAGTGCGGGGTACGCAGTACGGTAGATGGCACAGTGCGGGGCACACGCAGCGCAAAAAAGGATGAAGTGCGAGGTACGCAGGCGAGAAGAACGCACAGTATGGGTCTACACAGAAAGTCAGAAGTAAAGGTGCGGATCTGGAGAAAAGTTCGCAGAACAGAAGAACAACCAGTGTGGAACTGTGCAGTTCAGTCTCAGAAGAGCTGTGGATCTACACAGGCCCCTGTTGGTGAAGTTGCAGCCTTATCTTGAAACAATTGTTGACTGTCTTTTATTAATTGCAGTAGAATTCTGGGTTTATATTTCTGGTACTTCCTTTCTGTTTACAACATTCTGAAGAGTTGGGTGATTCATTGCTTCATTGTATAAGGAGTTTGGATGATTTACATGTACTTGATGATTATTTGATACTCTTGGATCCAGTTTGAAAATTTATGAAAAGTGGTCCTTGAAAGAAAAGAAGTAGGGGGTTGTAGCTCCCTTCTGGGAGAGACTGGAAAACGAGAGCGAGTTGTAGCTCTCTGCAGGTTACAGCCTACGTACTGGTAAAGGAATGCACCAGTACAAAATCATTGTAAAAGAGGTTCCTAATTGAAAGAAGATAGAAACATATTGCAGCAGGTGGTTTTCACCCACATTGGGTTTCCACCTTATATCTGGTGTTCTTTGGTGTGACTATCTGTTTTTCTTGTTTCATGCTCATTAATATACACAGTTTAATTAATGAAGGCATATTGAAAAGAATCTGATAATACTGATTGACCCCCCCCTCTCAGTATTATTTTCAACAATTGGTATCAGAGTCGGTCCTTCTGAAGGAGCTTGATCGCTTGAAGGAAGATCCATCATCATGAGAAACTATGAGAGGGAAGCATTGATCAGGCCACCGATTTTTGATGGGACAAACTTCGTATATTGGAAGGTAAGAGTTACTGCCTATCTTCAATCTTTGGGTACTGAAGTTTGGGACATCATAGAAACATGGTATACATTTCCATCAGCTACTCCTACAGATCCAGCAGAGAAAAAGAAATATGAAACAAATGCAAAGGAAGTCAATACTCTTCTAGGATGCCTATCTCAATCAGAATTTGTGAAAGTTATGCAGTATAAATCCGCAAAAGAAATATGGGACAAGATCGTTCTGAGCTATGAAGGAGATGATCTGGTAAAACGTGCAAAACTTCAAACCCTCGGGATTCAGTATGAAAATCTCAAGATGTATAATGATGAAAGTGTGGCTAACTATTTTCTCCGTGTAGATGAGATTGTTAATTGTATGAAAAATTTGGGTGAAGAAGTAAAAGAAGCTGTTGTGGTTGAAAAAGTTTTGAGATCTTTGTCACCTAGGTTTGAATCTAAAGTTTCTGCTATAGAAGAAAAGGAAAATCTCCAACATCTTAAAATGTCACAACTGCATGGAATTCTAACTGCTTATGAAATGAAGAGAGGAGGTCCTTTTGACAGGAGAGAAGCTGCCTTCAAAGCTTCAGGCAAAGGAGAGTACTATGAATCAGGAGAAGAAGAAGAATCAAATTTTCTCAGAAATCTTCAACGAGGTACTGGACGGTTCAGAGGTAAGCTGCCCTTCAAATGCTTTGCTTGTGGAAGAGTAGGTGACTATGCTGCCAAATGTCCTCATAAGGATAAGATCGACAAGGGAAAGGAACCTATTAGATGGAACAAGAAACAGAATGCAAATAAGAAGAGCTACTACACTCATGAAGACAGTGATGGTTTATCAAATAGTGATGAAGATGAACGAGGTAATGACTATAAACTTTTGATGGCCTTTGAAGATGATGATTACACGGATGCTATAGATGTCGATAGCTTTTATGAAGAAATTTCTAGACTCAAGACATGTATAGGAGAAAAGAATATGATCATTGATACTCTACAATTTCAAATTGATGAAAAAGAAAAATTTCTTGAAAAGCTAGAAGGTGAAATAGTTGGCCTTAGAAAAGAAATTGAGAAAACAAAGGCTATTAATCTTAAGTTTGTCAAAGGATCTAAAAACTCTGGATGAGATCATCAATGTACAATGTTCTCCGCTAAACAAGACAGGTCTAGGGTATAATGAGAAACATCTCAAGCATCCACCTCAAAGAGTTATCTTGATGCAACAAGAAGGAATGAGCAAAAGCACAATGGAGATCACCAGGTAAAGCAGGGACGAATTACATCAAGAACAAACAAAGACTATTAGGTAAACTAGGGACAATCCGTCTTAAGGGGAACAAAAGCTACAACCAGCCATAGGTAAAATCTTCTCAATTTACTTCAAGAATGGATGACAATAGAAATTACAATCATTTGGCCGGTAGATTTGATAACCGCAAAAGCTTCTTCAATGGACAATGTTTCTCTTGTCATAACTTTGGTCACAAAGCAGCTCAATGTGTTGCATATAAAACAATCATGACTAGAGAAGCTCAAAAACAAAGAAGTATGACTAGGCTTACCAAAAGGACCTATAACAATTTTTCGGCTCTTGAAAATGACGTTGAATGTTCTATTTGCAATAACTTTGGTCATGAATATTCTGAATGCAGGAGCAGGTTTCAGCAGACAAAGGAACAACCCTCATGCACCAGAACATGGAGAATAAAGGAACCACAAACAGAAAGATGTGGGATAGCCTTTTATGTAGAGAGACAGGAAAATCTATGGTACATCGACAGTGGATGTTCGGAGCATATGACAGGTGATAAAGAAAAACTTGAATCATATTCTGCTTTAGAAAATGGAAAGAAAGTTTCTTTTGGAAATGATACTCCTGTAGCTATAAAAGGAAAAGGCACTACTCAGTTAAAAGAAAAGGTCAAAGCTGGAAATGTTCTGTATGTTGATGGATTGAAGCATAATCTTCTGAGTGTCAGCCAGATGTGTGATCAAGGAACTGAGGTAATATTTAGATCAAATGGATGTCGTGTTTGTGATCTTGATACAGGTGAAACACTGATCAAAGGTAGAAGAACTCCTTTGGATGATGCAAACCTTGTAGGATTTTCAAATCACTTGTACACCACCTATCTCCATCTTATGTGATAAGACAAGTGAAATCAACATTTCAAGGAACCCAGTCATGCATTCAAAGACCAAGCACATACCGATCAAGTATCATTTTCTCTGGGAACAAGTGCTTGAACAAAAGGTCAAGTTGGAGTATGTTCCTTCTAAGGAACAAGTTGCTGATATACTCACCAAACCACTGCCCAGGGAGACCTTTGAATACCTCAGGTAAAAGCTGGGGGTTGTTGATGCATCATCTTGTTGTTGAATCTCTCCTGAGTGTTGGTTGTACGCAAGGTTCATCTAGGTATATGTGTACATGTGCTGGTTTGTGGATTGGTCGAAGATCGAATGGTACAGGTTCAGGGGGAGCATATAATGCATTTTTGGTATTATGGTAGCACAGAAGGAGAACATGGATGCTGATCTAAACATGGTTGCAATATGTCTCTATCTCCTTCATGGTTGTTTATGGTGTTTGGTGGATTATGATTCTTCTTTGCAGATCTGGTTTATAGTCAGGGGGAGCATGTTCTTAGGGGGAGCATAAACCCTTTGCCCTTGATGTCAAAGGGGGAGAATGACGTTGAGGATCTCGAGGTTGCCATCAAGTCCAAAGGGGGAGATTGTTGGCATTATGATTCTGGTATGACTCTATGATACATGTGTTGTACTTGATGGCAACTCACTCAAATGGCAATGGTCTGTTTAGCCTCTCAAAATGATGGAAATTAAGAGGCTCGCAGGTGAATGGTTCAAAAGGTGCGGACCCGCAGGTTCACCGTGCAGGAGGTGTGGGCATACCCGCGGGTTACCCGTTCAGTAGGTGTGGAACCCCAGTTCACTGACTTCAAGGCAGTGAAGTGCATTCACGTGGGGTTTCTTATGTTTGGCCCGTGGTATTTAGCCCGCCTTTTATGATGCTATGGTTTTGGCCCATGGTATAGGATCTATTTTAGCCCCGGCTTGGATCCCTTGTATTGGTTATTGATGGTTTTGTCCCATGGTGTGAATAAGGGCTTGACTATAAATAGGGAAGGAGATCACTTGGCTAAAGAAACTTTTTTAATTGAATATCTCGACATCTGAAATTTTGGGTGATTGAGAGCTAGATCTAATTCAAGGAGATAACTTAACTTAAGGTGAATCTTTTGGCATATCGTGATCTCCCGGGCGCATGAACAAATCTGTGGATCTGACTGACTGTGGCACATTGGTGTACTGAAAATCTAGCCCTAATCAGAAGTCCGCAGGCGATCCAAAGGCGCAGTGCATGGGTATGTAGTTCAGTCAAAGGCGAAGTGCGTGGGTACGTAGCGTAGTAAAAGGCAGAGTGTGCGGTACGTAGTACAGGAGAAAGCACAGTGCCAGGCGCACGCAGCACAATCAAGCGCGAAGTGCGAGGTACACAGGCTAGAAGAAGGCATAGTGCGGGTCTACACAGTAAGTCAGAAGTGAAGGTGCAGATCTGAAGAAAAGTTCACAGAGCAGAAGAACAACCAGTGTGGATCTGCGCAGTTTTGTCTCAGAAGAGTTGCGGACATACGTAGGTCCCTGTTGGTGAAGTTGCAGTCTTATCTTGATACAATTGTTCATTATCTTTTATCTATTGCAGCAGAGTTCTGGGGTTAGATTTCTGGTATTCTTTTCTATTTACAGCATTCTGAAGAGTGGGTAATTCATTGGTTTATTGTATAAGGAGATTGGGTAATTTTCATGTACTTGATGATTATTTGATGTTCATGGATCTAGTTTGAAAATTAATGAAATGTGGTCCTTAAAAGAGCAAAGGGGGTTGTAGCTCCCTTCCAAGAGAAACTGGAAAACGAGAGAGAGTTGTCGCTCTCTGCAGGTTGCAGCCTGCGTACTGGTAAAGGACTGCACCAGTACAAGATCATTGTAAAAGGAGTTTCTAATTGAAAGAAGATAGAGACATATTGCAGCAGGTGGTTTTCACCCACATTGGGTTTCCAACTTATATCTGGTGTTCTTTGGTGTGACTATCTGTTTTTCTTGTTCATACTCATTATTATATGGTACTGACATACAAGTTAATGATCAATATCTGAAGATTAAATTAAAGTATAAATCAGGAAGACATATTGAAAAGAATTTGATAATACTGATTCACCCCCCCTCTCAGTATTATTTCCAACACAACCCCTGAGACAACTTGATGTTTTGTTGAACTAGACCCCAAGTCACTCCCATGACAAGCCCTCCATGCAATAGAGACCCTCTAGTCACTCCCATAGCAAGGAATCCATGCGACTCTGGCCCTTTTCAGGCAGTGTTGTGCCAACAACCCCGAATTCTAAACCACTTTTTCAGGGCTAGGACTCATGCCTCTTCCAAAACTTCATGAAACTTCCAAAATTAATAAATAAAACTAAAATAACGCTAATAATGCAAACATTTGAACAAGGAATTGACCTTACCCCTATCATCCATGATAGGCATTTCGTCAAACATATCATAAACATGTAATCTACATGTAATAACAACATATCTAAACATAGGGATTTCATACTTATCTGAGAATCGTCAAGGAGGACCGATATCTCCTCCTAGTAGCTATATTATTAACTATTAGGTCATTAATTCATTAATATTTCATCTACTACCCAAAACATGATGAGATTCATTCATCAATATTGTCATAAAACATACCTGTAAATAGAAAATAACTAGATATATATCAATGATGAAACAACCCTTAAAGTCACATAATGATAAGCACATTTACTCACGAAATACCAAAGGAAAAGGAGCTCTTATTAACATATACAAATCTAACCAAGTTAGGGACTTCCACGTACCACCCAACCATATATTGGCTTGAACCAAACCCCTCTTTTAGCCAATCGCCCCCGCGCTATATTCCAAGCATGAATGTGGGATCTCATGGAATAAACCAAGAACACCAAACCAAGGCTTCCAGAGGCTAAACCACCTCAACCCTCAATCAGTGATTCAACCTCACATTTCGACATCACTAACCATCACCAGATTGGTCTCTACACAAGTTGTTCAGGGCTCCAAAGCGTTTGTTCCAACCAAGGCTTCCAACAATAGTAACTCAACCCACGGTTGTTGCCGGGATCCAAAGATTTTATTAATCCATGGCTTCAAGGACTAGTAGCTCAACCCCCCAAGGGCTCTAGAGTATTTTTCCAACCAAGGCTTCTAGGACTAGTTACTCAACCTAAGTTGTTATAGGGCTTCAAGAGCGTTTGTCCAACCAAGGCTCCAGGAACTAGTAACTCAACCCATAGCCAAAGGAACATGAGAACCAACCGAAAAACAAAGATAAAACCCACAACACCATGGCGATCCATAAAATGGAAATGCTAGGAAAAATTATTGTCAATCCTAGCATTCCTCCATGCCAATGACAAATCATAACCAAGAAACCACATGCATGCCAACATTAGCAAGGAAATCATACATGCAATTTAGTGCTTGCAAGAAAAACTCATTGTAGTTGTTGATCCCGCTATCCTCTTGCGCTTTCTTCCCTTTCCTTTACCTCCTTACTCCAAATCTGAAGTATGCCACACTCCTCCAAGAGTGCTCCAAGAAAAATCTAAGTGTCTAAAAGTATCAGAGAGAAAATAGAAGAGAGAGCTTCAATCTAAAATTGACAAAAGGTTGTGAATTGATCCTCATAAGAATTTTTATAATTGAGGCCTCTATTTTCTTCATTTTCCATTATTTTTCTTCATTTTCCTCCTCACATACAACCTGTGACCTTTCACCTTCCTTTTCTCACATTTTTTCTTTAATTTCATAAATAAAAATGCCAATTATTGCCTCTTTCTTTTCCAAAGCCTTTTCCATTCTCATTGCCAATTTACGTAGCCCTTAATTAACCACAAGTGATCCCCGTCACTATGTTTTTTCCCAACATTCATCTTGGAATATGTGTCCCATGACACTGGTTATTATTTTGCATTTATTAACTTTATCACATGGATTTTTGACTAGGTTTGTTACATAAGGGGTCAATTGCAAGCTACACGTGAGCAAGTATCTGATAGGGAGTTGGTATTGGTGACTCTTCAAGTTATTCCTCTTGTTTGGGAAAAATTCATTACTACTCTAAGCAACAATAATGCATTTCTGACATTTGATGAGCCCATTGATAAATGTACTCAAGAGGAAACCGGGATTATTGACAGAGGGAGAATTCAAAAGCATGAAGAAGGAGAGCCCTCTGCATTTGTTACTCAAGACAAGAAGAAAAAGGGAAAAGGAAGACCACCTGTTTCAAAAAGGCTTCCTCCTAAATCAAATGATTCCAATAAAAGATCAAGGAATATTGAATGCTACAATTTCGGCAAGCATGGTCGTTATGCTCAAGACTGCGCAAGAAAGAGAGATGCTCCAATATCTGACCAAAGCTAGAACAACAATAAGTATAATGATAGAAGAATAAGTAAAGGTGATGATAGAAGTATGTGAGCTGATAAAAGAGGAAGAGAATATCAAAGAAAAAGAGATGCTCCAGATGATTGTGAATAAATTCCTCATCCTCAAAAGAAGTCAAGGAAGTCCAGGTTTGAAAGTAATGTAGCTACTATTCAATCTGAATATATTCTTATTTTAGCCCTTTCTAGTTCCTCTCCTCGTGGTTTGTATGATATTTGGTTGGTAGATAGTGGGTTTTCTAGATACTTCTTCAGGTATAAGGAATTCCTCTCAAATCTGGTTGAGAGGGAAACTAGTTTGAATATTATTCTTGGGGACAATACTACATATCCAGTGAAGGGATTTAGTACCGTCAAATTTGATTTGGAATGTGGAGAACCTGTTATTCTTCATGAAGTGATGTATGTTCCAGAACTAAAGAAGAACTTGGTATCTATTTCTGCTCTGGAAGGCAAAGGTATGAGAGTAGCCTTAATCAAAATAAATGTCCTCACATGGCCTCATAAATATCGCATGAGGTATGCTTTCACATTTGGTTATAGAGTTCAAGGATTCTATAGAGTAAATGGTTCATGATACTAATTATCAAAGTTAGCTATGGCACCAAAGTGAAAAGAAGTCTAGGGGGCCATTCCCCTCTAGCAAGATCAAGACCGATGATAATATCGAGCAAGATGGAGTGGTTGTAAAAGGACAGGTTTGGAAGGATGTTATGACTAAAGAATGTGACTCCATTACGAAGAATGATGTATGGGATATTATTCTGAGACCTGGAAATTATGTCATAACCTTAAAATGGTTGTATAAGATCAAACATGGAGCTAATGGAAGCATTGAAAAGTACAAGGCAAGGTTCATGGTTAAAGGATTCTCCCCGAAAGAGGGAGAATATTATGATGAAAAATTTGCATCGATTATTTCCCTTACTGCTAGTCAAGGATGGACCCTTCACCAAATGGATGTAAAGACAAAATTTCTTCATGGTATGCTATAGGAAGAAGTATATGTTGAAAAACCTGAGGGATTTGAAGCATAGAACAAGTAGACTCATGGTTGCAGGTTGAAGAAGGCATTATATTGTTTGAAACAAGCCACTAGAGCCTGGTATGCCTGCATTGATAGTTACTTGATGAAACTTGGATTCATAAGAAGAAATAATGACTCCGATCTCTACTTCGAGGATGTCCAAGGCATGCCTTTGATTTTGGTTTTATATGTTGATGATATATTATTGATAGGAAAAGCACATCAAGGTTCTACTTTAGTTTGGGATCTATGATGATATCGTAGATGAGAAGGAAACAAAAATTTGTGGTTTTAAGCATGGCCAAGGTAGAGTACATTGTTGTTAGCACAGCTAGCGGTGAGGTAGTTTGGTTGAGGAAGCTCTTTGGAGAGTTGTTTGAGAATGTTATGGATACGAAAGTCATATACTACGACAACAAGAGTGGGATCTGATTGGAAAAGAATCTTGTATTTCCTGACAAATCCATGCATATTGAGATTATATTCCACTACATTGGAGACATGGTGCAGAGAGGAGTCGTGAGACTCCATCACATTTCTACCAATGAGAAGGAGATATAGTCACCAAGGCTTTGCCGAAAGGGAATTTCTGGTCTTTATAGAGTAGCTTGGACTAATGGATGAGACCCTCTTGGGTAAGGGTATCGGCTAATCGATAACATTGAGCTATGTTCTTCCCCCTTGTATGAGGGTGAGGAATTTAGCCTTAAATAGCCTAGGTTGAGGGACCTTTGGATTTGATAAAGTATACCCCCGTTGGAATTTTTCTTTCCCACCCATATAGCCTATGGGTGTTGGTTTCTTAAGTTAGGCGTGATCCTTACCATTTATGGTAAGTGGCATCTCGATCAAGCTAGAGATACAAATGTTCTACGATGGACTCTTGAGGGCCAAGTTGGGAAGATAAATAGATAATAGGATAATTTCAATCCTTACCATTTATGGTAATTGGTATCCCTCCTATTATCACTAGGCAATAGGATAGGAGCGATCATTACCTCACAAGGTAAGTGGAATATCTCATATTGTTTATGGATTATCAGGTTGTAGCATCGTCTCCTCATTGGTGGATGATTCCCGAGTTGTAGCTTCGGCTCCCCATTGGCAGATGATTCCCAAGTTGTAGCATCGACTCCTTGCTGGAAGATGATTCCCAAATTGTAGCATCTTCTCCCCACTAGAAGATGATTATCGGGTTGTAGCATCGACTCCCTTCTGGTAGATGATTATCGGGTTGTAGTATCAACCCCCTGCTGGCAGATGATTCCTGGGTTGTAGCATCAGTCCCCCTTTGGCAGATGATTCCCAAGTTGTAGCATCGGCTCCTATATGGGTAGAGGGTGGTAGCTTAAGCTCCCCTGTGATGTCAAATTATTCTTCTATTAGATTCGATATTGTTCAACATATTAGCAAAGATGAGTAGTGACGATGATGTCAAGATATTTGAGATGCAGCCAGTAATTTCTCCCTAGCTGAGAGGGAGTGTTAATTTGGCAGCTCGGGGACAAATTCCCTCATTTGGAAAGTCTTCTTCATTAAGAAAGACCCCTCCTAGCCCTTGGAAGAATTTAATTTGGTTAAGGAAAAATTATTTTTAATATGGAAACCCACATGTGCACAAAAGTCCAAGTCACCTTTAAATAGAAATTGGACACCCTTAGAAGCCTATAAATACAATTCAAGTGACCCTCATTTGGAGATCATCATCAAGCATCTTCTTCTTCTCTCTTCCTTGGATTGGCTCGTACAGGTTTGAAATTGGTTCACGAAATTGGTTCATACAGGTCTGAAATTGTAGGGTTTGAGATCGCAGTGTGAAGTAGGGTTTTTGGTCTATAGCCACAGGGTTGGAACAGAAAAAACTCATTTGTAGTTGCATGCATACAGGGTGCTCCCAACGGTTGGAGTGTTGCATCCGCACGCATGGTCACTAGATTTGTGCGCCTGGGCCCTAAGTTATTTTTACAATTGATTGTAGACTTTGACCATTGATCGTAGGCTTAGGAACTTTGATTCTTATAAGTATTGTTGTTAGGCTCATCTATTGGATATTGTTTGGTTGGTTTGTTGGATAGTCTCATGATTAATGAATTGGAACATTGTACTCTTTCTTTGTTGAACATTTTATGACAATCTAATATGAAGAAGAATTTGAAAGGGTTTTCCCCCTTGTGGGGTTTTTCCCTGGTCTTTGACCAAACCTGATGTCTCTTATTTGTCTCTTATTTGTCTCTTATTGTTCATTACATTTATTGTTATATCTATCATTTCTATTAGTCATTGGAAGATTTAATTGTGTTTGAATATTGCTAATTGAAGATAAGAAATGATCTAAAGTTATTGTAACAACATAGAACAATGGAAAATTAGCAAGGGTTTCGATTATTTGTGACTTGTGAGATCACTGATAAGGGGAGGCTTTAACATGGCGGGTAACCAATAGAAATGTACCTATGTATGGAGAAAAATATTTTCCATGTGGATGTATAGATGATGATATGGCCTTTTAAAGGGTGAAACTTCAAAAAGGCATAGCTTTGTGCCTAGTACTCTTATTGAGATGAAATTTATATCATTAGAAAACTCTCAATGAGTTGAAGATAATGGTAGTATTAGAATTGTGGTTTGCGGTGACAAAGGAGGGATGATTTTTTGAATAACCCCATATTCATAATTTGCCTTGAAGGTTGTGTATAATTATGCCCCACTACCTTAATATCGCATTAGGAGGTTGGGTGTGTCACAAAGGGGTAACAAATACAAGGTTCAACACTTAGACTTATTAGGTTCAAAAGAATTATAATTATCAGAAGAAGAAGAAAATAGGAGCTTAATATTTAGCTTTTGGACTGAAAATACTTGGAGTAGAGAGAGTTAAATTGAATGTTTGTTGTAATGAACCTGTTGAATTTAAATCTTGTTAATTGATATATTATGTCTAAATGTGTCAAACAACAATTACAGACCAACCTAATCTAGTGTTGGCATACCTGAGGTAACTTAGTATGATTAGCTATTATTTAAGCTTATTCTAAACTACAAATTGTGTTTGTTATTCCAACACATCAGAAGATACAATTCCAATAGAAAGATAGAAAGGAATGTGTAAGAGAAAGGTCCAACATAACTTCGACAAAACTTCTCATAATAGATAAGATTAGTCAAATAAGAGGAGGGAAATAAAGCCACAACTTCACTAGATGGATACCCTTAGAAGCCTTAGGGCTAAACTAAGGAGTTGTAATATTGAAAACGAGAATATTATCAAAGCCCAAAACAAGTAGGAAGATGTAAATGTTGTAATATTGCAAAGTTTATCATAGCTGCAACATGAAAAACAACATGAACTAGATGTCAATCATTTAGACTGACCTAGGTTCAAAAGAGCCCATAGTCCCCCTAAAATCCAAAATTATGGACTAATAACCATTGAGGTTGAAGGAAGAAAGTCAAGAAAGAGGCATATGTGTGCAAGAAATGATAAAACCAATGGGGGTACCTCAATGGAGACCTCTAAAGGTGGAACTGACAATATTGGCAAGTTGTCCAACACAACAACCTAGTTAGGGCTACATAAGAAGAGGAAGAATAAGGATGTGAAAATTATACTACCCAAATAATTTAAGAAAGAAAAACCTCCTAATTTTGATGGAGAAGTTAAGAAGAATGAAGAAGTCGAAGCACAAATTTTGGGTCTAAATAACTATTTCAGAGTCCTCTGAAAACATGAAGGCATGAATAGCCATATTCAACTTGAGATGAAAGTTTGATATATGATATGAAGACCTAAATACTGTCAAGGGATTCTAGAGAAAATTTTGACTTGGAGTAAGTTTGAGAAGTACGTTAGGGAGAAATACCTATCTGAAAGGTATCATGATGGAAAGATAAATTAATTCCATGAGCATAAGTAGGAACAACTTAATATGGAATCATATGCCAATAGATTCATAGAATTGTTGAGGTATGTGCCTTACATTAAGAATTAAAAGATAAAGATCCAACACTTCCTTAGTGGACTACCACAATCCCATTAAGACTGCATAGAATTTGATGAGCCTAGAATGTTAGGGGATACCATCTAAAAGGAAAAATATTATTAAGATCACTTCAAGCATGAGACCAAATTCCAGATAGAATAGAAAAAGATGGAAAAGTCCAGTTTTAGAAAGAAGGAATCTAGATCCTCACATTATAGTTAGGTTGGGAAAAGTGTCAAGTTTTGCATACTTGCCAAAAGCAAATTCTAGCTTAACTTTCCCACTCCAAGTGGGAATAAACTGATTCGACTAGCAAAGGAAGAGGTGGAGGAACCAAAGAACGAGTTGTTGAGATTTTGGGGGTGTGGGGAAGAACATATTTTACAAGACTATCCACATTGACAACAAGACAATAAAAGGATGTACAAAGTCCAAGAGGCTACCACAGTCAACAATGTGGCCCAATGTGTGCCCTAGATTTATGTAGTGGAAAATAGGAAACTGAACCACTAAGCCTTAGTTGTGGAAATAGAAAGTATACTTTCCAACCATCCTATTAAAATTTAATCAACCCTAGTTCTAACCTCATTTATGTTACTCCACAAGTCGTGGAAGTCTTTGTTTTACAAAGGAAACAAGATGTTAAATTGTGGCTAATTTAGCTAGTGTAAGGTCCCACCTTAACAACCATCAATAGTATAGAGAAGTAAAGGTCACATTGAATACTATTACTCAATTTTTATTTTATTTTTATTTTTGTTTTACTCATAATATGACTAACTTAGCTATCATGTAATCATGTTCCTTCAACTATTTCAATGTAAGAATATAACATAAGAAGTCGGGGATAAGCCGGGGATAACTTTCCCTTAATATCACAAAATATATGGACCAAACAAGATTTCCAAATTCATCAATTAAAATTCCCAATCCCAATTATTAAGCTAATGCTTCAATTGTGAGAAGTGTATAATGAATGTTGCAGCGAGAGAAATTAATGCTACCAATTCAGAAGTATATTATTCTTCAAAATGTGTCAAGTAAAAAATGGATCTACGTAAATTGGGCACAAGTAGTTGTTTTCTACTGTCATTGTAGCACAAGAATGCACCCATGAATACTTGCAGCTCATATGAAATTTATTATACTCATTTACACAAATTCCTACAGAATTAGTCAGTGTAAAATTGTTTCCAACAACAACCATTTTTTTAAATGAAAGCTTTAGATAATAAAAGTAACACTTGCCTTATTCTCTATTCACACTTCAACAACTTATTAAATTCAGTTTCACATTCATACAAAAACTTGCAGACATAGGAAGCTACATCCATTAAATAATCTATTCATAAATTTTCAAGTGCATAAAAACTACAGTAAGTAGGACATTTACTCTAACAATTTGTATGCATAAAAATTGCATCCATTGAAGTTTTGACAAACACTTTGCAAGCATGAAATCTACAAACTACATCCATTGAGGCCTTTTGACAAACTCTTTTCAAGCATGCAATCTACAGCCATTGAGGCCTTTTAAGAAACACTTTGCAAACATGTAACCTACAGCCATTGAGGTATTTTTTCAAACACTTGGAAGCCACAACCTCTCAAGGAAATTTGACATGAATATAAGATTCTCCCTCAACCTATTTAGCTCATAAAATTTATATATTAATTATTCAAATGAAAAAATATTAAAACAATGACTAATCATCTTATTCTTTCACCCAAAACTTGACAACAAGCGCACAAAGTTGGCAACAACAATATGCAAAATCGTCCCGATTTACAATCTGGGTTTTGAAAAGTATTTTTTTCGGAATCAAATCGGGGGTTACAGGTCCATATGGCACAGATACCCCCTGATGTTGACCTAAATATGTACGAAACCATGCATAGATGCATTTTTAAAAACTAGCAAATATGTTGACTCCAGGAATTTCATTTAAATTTTTTGTCAAATAGATGGCATGCAAGCTTGAAGCTACAGCTCTGAAAAACAAATAACAACCTATAGTTAAATTATAATTACTTATGTATTGTCTAAATGCATTTCAAAATCATTTCATCCACTCTAAGTGAATTGAAGGGCTTTGAGATTCATCAAACATTATTTTCATTCAATCATTCCTACAAACCCATGGCAAGTGTTGTACCTTAAGAAACCAATTTCCTGGCTGTAGAGAAATTGTGCTTAAGACATTAATAAATATTATTTACTATCACTTATTGTTTGTTGTGTTCTCAAATGAAGGACCTGGAAAATTTGGTCTTTAACCCTTAATACATGTATGAGCGGAACATTTCAAAATGTCATTTGTTGCTAGATATAAATGACGAGTGAAGAAAGATTGAAGGAGAAGTTAAAGATAATATGTTGGTTTTTCACAGAAACTACTATCTATAACTTAGAAGAATTATGAAAATGAGAACTGAATCATAGACAATATGCTTCTTAACACAGAAACTACTATCTGTGACTCTTGGAGAAGTTAAAGATAATATGCTGGTCTTTCACAGAAACTATTATCTATAAATTAGAAAGGAAGGTGGAAACTTCAAGTATAGGAGTGCTCTTTTAAGTAATTTTGACTTTATCTACATAAGCAAATAAAGACCTGCAGCTTCATTACTATACTTGAAAGAAGAAAACATAACATGGCAAATGACAGAAAAGGTTACAAAATTATACCCAACAACTCATGGAAACTTCTGATTCTTTCATTAATCAACGATGATATCAGGAATACAATGGCCTAGTCTCCGGGTTCTCCCAAAATTCGAACCCTTTCTTTGTAAATTTTCATATTTTTATACATTGTGGAATAGTTGTTGATTTCTAAAACTGCCCAAATTATTTAACTGCTTCTCTAACTATATGAAGTAAAAACTATTACAGAATTTTACAAAGGGTAAAAGACACCTCAAAGAACATGAAATAATAGGAACATAACTGAATTCAGAAGAGGACGATAACCGTTGGCTTGCTCTGTTAATCCGTTGTCGAATTCCTCTATAAATTCCCTAATGATGTTTAATTCGTTTTAGCCATAATGAAATGTGTTTAGCTTGTGTAATCATGGGCTTACATACGTATCGGGAATTTGATTGGCCAAAATACAAAGAAAATATACCGATTGTCCTCCTCTTCAAATTCAGCTCTAACCCTGATTTTTCATTTTACACAGCGAAATTAATGTGAACCTTTGCTTAATACGAAACTTAAAAAGAGTTAATCTTGCTTTATAAATCTATCAAATCTGCCCATTCAACGCTCCATTGACTTCCACCGCAAATCGAAATCGGCCCTTTCAAATGATATATCACCACAAAACTTAACCTTACACACCCTTAAGCCGCATATGCATAAATCCTTCATTTGCGCTATTTCTATTATATACCTTTTATAATAGAAATATTCCATAAAACATGCCTTTTCTGCCTATATAATGTTTGTGATGCGATATTTTAATCCCCATCATTGATCTTCTGCCACCAAATCAACGGCTGGTGTCTTCTCCGAACAGCACAACTTGCCCGATAGATCCCCACCGTAGATCCGCGCTTAGTGGATCTGATAGTCTACAAAGATTTCGGGTGGGACATTAGCACGGAGAATACCCACCTGAAATGAGCGGTTTTCTCTCTCCACCTAGCTGCTACGTGTCGATCAATAAGTGGAATCGGGTGAGCTCCACTAAAAACGACTTACCATTTTTTCTCCGCCCAAAATCCCGCTTGTAACTTTAAATCCACCTTTTTGTACACCTTACGGAACTGTCGAAATTATAAAACACAATATATAGTTTTCGAGTTCGGATCGCCATCGCAAATCACAATTGGCATACTGTATACACAACACACACACAACACACAACACACACATATATAATATATATATATAAAGCGTTATGTGACGATCGTGATGTGATGATCGTGGACCCGCCAGACTTTACAACAAAATTTATATATTTTGGGTCCGCCATTGCAAGTCACAATCGGCGGAACCCAACGTTCATAGCTCTGCGGTGCGACAGACCCGACGGGACTTTAAACCACGATGTATATACCTTTTAAGCCTAGCCCTTTAACACTTTAACACTTGTTTCTTTTGCGATTCCGCTATGAAATAAATAAATACTTCATGTCTTTCAGACTTTCCGTGGGGGTAAAAAATATAAAGAAGTTTCATTGAGGTGAACCCCCGATAGTGATATATCTAATAAATAAATCTAAAAACACAACATAAGCTACAACATCTGGCTCCAAATGGGGATAGTGCTTCTACCACAGAAGCACTTAGAACCGTAGATCAGTGCCTTATCCATTGGGCATGGAGTCATATATTGCTTCTCCAAACTTAACTGTGTGAAAATTTTGTATAGTGAACCCACGCCAATATCTGCAGTGATAAGATGCTTGTTGAGAATCGTAGATCAGTAGCCTCAGTTGGGCATGGAGTCCAAAACTGTGAAAACCCTAAAATTTGACAACTGAAACCTAACAATCTTGAAGTCTGACACCTCTGCAAACTAGTTTCCAACTGGGAAAGTCACCCTTATTCATCAACTAATGATTAAACTGAAGAACTTCAACTAGAAACCAAATGCTCAACACATGAGCTTATTTATGTACAAGTTCCTACATATGTACATGATTGATCTCCATTAGATGAATTCAATCTTCCAATGGTACTAGGTTAGCATTTGAGTGCTTAATCTAGAACCATTTTGCCAGTGAATCTTTAAAAAACAATTCATTCTAAGTTTCTCCTGAGTTCCATGATCCTGAATGTGTTCATCCTGTGAAACCTTCCCTAAGTCAACAGCCACATCATTAGGGTTAGAAAGCCTTTCAAGAGGAATAAGTCCCTTTGGCAAAATATTATCCTTCAATTGAAAAATCTTCGGATTAGCTATTGAATCTTTTGAACCACTGATTTCTGCATCTTCTATTGTTTCTTCTTTATCCTGATCAATTTCTATGCCCTGAAACTCCTCAACTATAGTCAAAAATTCTTTAATCCACTGATCATCTTCAAAATCTTGCCAATTTTTAACGTTATCATGAACAGAGGGTCTGTGTCTCATACCTACCTCATATCTTAGTCTTGCATTAATAGGAGACTTGAAAGTACTAGCAGCCACAGCCAATGAATATATTAATCTGTTCTCATTTCTTGGAATAAATTGAATGTTAAAAGCTTCAAAAAAGTTCTCAATCAAATCCCATACCTCATTTTTGTATACCCTAAGCCTAGGGTTCTTTGTTTGGAAATGATTTCTTATTTGCTTGATATTCAGCTCTGAATCTCCAAAAGCGGAAATGAACTTAACTCCCATCTGTTTAGCTGTTTGTAGAGAAATAATCAAGGACTCATATTCTGCCACATTGTTTGTTACCCCGAACTCTAATTTGAGAGAAAAAGGGAACATATTACCTCCAGGCGCAATTAGAAGAAAACCAGCACCTGTTCCTTCCTTGGAATAATCTCCATTAAAGAAGCATTTCCACACTCCTTCAGTTTGCAGCTCTGTAATTACATTGGTTGAAGCAAGTTTCTTCTGATTATCTTCAACCAGCTCTACATTATCATACAGTGTGAAACAAGCAAAATCATCCTTCTCTTGGCTATATACAAGTGAATTACTTGCTCCATTTATTGTAATTGTTTTTATAAATCTAGTTTCTCTGTACAATCTCCTCTCTTCCCCACCAAAAATTGGTATAACAGCATATGTAAAATCTAGTTTCAAAACACCACCCAATTTAGCCCCCCGGGACCTAGATAGAAGCATTCCAAATCTAGCAGGGATATCTGCTACTACTACATCCATGACCAAGCTTCTAGCTGGAATTTGGGCTAGTGACACTGCCAGATCCTTAATAACCCCCAGACACCTGACTTTGTTTGAATCAAAAGAATACAAGTCCCTATAGGGTTTGGTAACTTGTAGATCCAATTGCTTCATTACTGACAAAGGCATAAGACTGTGTGAAGCTCCCGAATCAAACATACAATTATGTAAGAGGAAGTCATGGACCAATAAGGAAATATAAAAAGGAGGTATTGAAGGGTCTACTTCCTCTACATGTGAACCAAAAACCACTACTAGTTTATCCTCTTGCAGATTTACAGTGTCATTTATACTCTCATTTTCTTTTAAATTAATAAACCTAGCAATCTCCTTTTGATAAATAGGTGTATTTTCCAACTCTATAAGGGGAATTGTATTCTTACCTTTTCCAACTCCTTAGTAAGACTAAACAAGTGACCCTATTTATCAGTCCTTTCGTTCTCATCTTCACCTTTCTTCATGACTGGAATTACTTGAGGAATTGAAACAAGTTTCTCCAAAGGAATTTTTTCAGTTTGGTCTTGAGAAGACTCACCTTGAAGTATATGTGTCTTGCCATTTGAGTTCTTTTGCTGCTTTCCTTTATTTACTTGTTTTGCAGACTGAGATTCTTGTGGAGTCTCCTTTGTTGAGGAAGTTGAAACTTGCTGCTCATTTTCGTTTTCTTGATTTCTTGATCTCTTCCTCGATCTCAAGTCATATTTCTTATGTAGTTTAGCCTCCAAAAAATCAAAGAATTGCTTCCAATATTCATCAATTTTATTTTCATCATGAATGGCATATGTTTTATCATATTCATACTCTTCTTCTTCAATACCAAGTTCATCTTCATCCACTGCATATAATGTAAAAATTTGATCTTCAGGATGCTCTTGTTTTCCAACAGGATCTGCCTCTATATATAATGGTACTTGAATTTGATCTTGATCTTTTCTTTCCCTTTTCAAGATTTGCAAAGGTTGTCTTCTGTGTTGGGGATTAAAGTTCTTATTATTCTATGTTTGCTTCTAAAAATTCTTATTTTCTAACTCTAATTTATTTACCTTATCTGACAAAATTTTAAACATATCCTCCAATGCTTGACTTTGAGAGGATTCTATCTTTGCCTTTCCCTTGTCCTGGGTAGGCTATGTCTCTAGTGCTTTTCTTGTAGCCACTAGATTTGCTTCTATCTCTAATGCATCTGTTTGGATCTAATCAAGTGTTGGGGATCTACTTTCCCTTAATGTGAATCCAAAATTTTATTCAAAAGCCCCTGAAAATTTATTTTTGCACCGGCAGGAGGAGGCTTAATCTCCACTGGGAGTCTATTGTACAAATTGTTAAATCTTCTGAAAAATTCAGCCACAATTTCATTAGACTTCTTCTTTATGGCATTAAACTTTGTTAATGAATACCCATGGTCTCTTTTTTCTCCCCATTTCTGGATGAATAAACATTCCATGTCTTCCCAAGAAGGAATAGAATTATTAGGAAGTCCTTTAAACCATGTCCTTGCTTCCCCATCCAAGGACTGAACAAAAAGTCTTAGAATAACATCTAAAATGTTCAACGTTTAGGCTATCTGCAAAATTGCAAAATACTGACACATGATTCTCTGCAGTTTGTTCATCTTCCTTGTAAAACGAGGAAGAATTTTGAGGTAATCCTGTGGGATTTGATTAAACGGTTGTGGCAGTTGAAGGGGTGAATACTTATTCATCACGAATGCAGGTACTGCCATGTTATTGAACCTTGATTACCAACAGATGTGGAACTTGACTTAGAAGTAAATGGAGTGTGCAAAGGTGGTAATGTGGATATCGGTTCAGGTTGAATAATTATAGCAGGTAAATGAAAAGTAACAAACTCTAAATATTTTTCTTGACAGTTAGGTTCCTGAAATGAACATGATGAAAAATATGACTCTTTATCAGATGAATGTTCGGATAAGTTACTGCCTGGTGCAGACAATGTAGGGATGGGTGTAATTGGGATCTTAGACTTTCCAGCCCCCTAGAAACTAGCTTTTCAGGATTTGAAAGAGCTTGAACCTTTCTGTTGTGAAGTGTCTGATCTTGTATGGGGTCTCCTTGAAGCCAGAGTTATTGCTTTGATTCAAAACAGCCAAATATTTCCTCCTCACTGAACAACCAGATGAAGATATTGAAAACCCAGGGAAAAGTGTTCTTGTCTTCTCTCCCTAGCAATGGCGCCAATTAATGTTGTACCTTAAGAAACCAATTTCATGGTTGTAGAGAAATTGTGCTTAAGACATTAATAAATATTATTTACTGTCACTTATTGTTTGTTGTGTTCTCAAATGAAGCACTTGGAAAACTTGGTCTTTAACCATTAATACATGTATGACCAAAACATTTCAGAATGCCATTTGTTGCTAGATATAAATGATGAGTGAAGAAAGCTTGAAGGAGAAGTTAATGATAATATGCTAGTTCTTAACAGAAACTACTATCTGTAACTTAGAAGAATTATGAAACTGAGAACTGAATCATAGACAATATGTTGCTTAACACAGAAACTACTATCTGTGACTCTTGAAGAAGTTAAAGATAATATGTTGGTCTTTCACAGAAACTATTATCTATAACTTATAAAGGAAGGTGGAAACTTCAAGTATATGAGCGCTCTTTTAAGTAATTTTAACTTTATGTACATAAGCAAATAAAGACCTGCAACTTCATTACTATACTTGAAAGAAGAAAACATAACATGACACATGATAGAGAAGGTTACAAAATTATACCCAAAAACTCATGGAAACTTATGATTCTTTCATTAATCAATGATGATATCAGGAATACAATGGCCTAGTCTCCGGGTTCTCCCAAAATTCAAACCCTTTCTTTGTAAATTTTCATCTTTTTATACATTGTGGAACAGTTGTTGATTTCTGAAACTGTCCAAATTATTTAACTCCTTCTCAAACTATATGAAGTAAAAACTATTATAGAATTTTACAGAGGGTAAAAGACACCTCAAAGAACATGAAATAATAGGAACATAACTGAATTTAGAAGAGGACGATAACCACTGGCTTGCTTTGTTAATCCGCTGCCGAATTCCTCTATAAATGCCCTAATGATGTTTAATTCGTTTTAGCCATAATGAAATGTGTTTAGCCTGTGTAATCATGGGCTTACATACGTATCAGGCATTTGATTGGCCAAAATAGAAAGAAAACATACTCGATTATCTTCCTCTTTAGATTCGGCTCTAACCCTGATTTTTCACTTTACACAGTGAAATTAAAGCGAACCTTTGCTTAATACGGAACTCAAAAAGAGTTCATCTTGCTTTATAAATCTATCAAATTCGCTCGTTCAGTGCTCCATTGACTTCCACTACAAATCGCAATCGGCCCTTTCAATTGATATATCACCACAAAACTTAACTTTATGCACCCTTAAGCCGCATATGCATAAATCCTTCATATTTGGGCTATTTCTATTATATACCCTTTATAATAGAAATATGCCATAAAACATGCCTTTTCCGCTTATATAATGTTTGCGATGCGATATTTAAATCTCTATCATTGATCTTCAGCCACCAGATCAATGGTTGATGTCTTCTTCGAACAACACAACTTTCCCGATAAATCCCCACCATGGATCTGTGCTTAGTGGATCTAACGGTCTACAAAGATTTCGAGTGGGACATAAGCACGGAGAATACCCGCCCGAAATGAGCGGTTTTCTCTCTCCACCCGGCTGCTACGTGTCGATCAATAAGTGGAATCGGGTGAGCTCCACTAAAAACCACTTACCATTTTTGCTCCGCCCGAAATCCCGCTCGTAACTTTAAATCTGCCTTTTCATACGCCTTGGGGACCCGCCGGAATTGTAAAACACAATATATAGTTTTTGGGTTTGAATCGCTGTCGCAAATTGCAATAAAAGTTTTCAATTGATGCTTGAAATAAAAACTTGCGATATTGCGGACCCGCCGGACTTATAAGGCATATCATATATTAACTATAAGATCTGACCCATCGCAAATCGCAATCGGCATACCACTATATAAGTAATATTTTAGCATTTGTGATATCGCAGACCCACAGGACTTTCCAACAATATAATATATATATATATGTATAATATATTTATATATATATATAATATATATATATATATATTATATATATTATATCGGTCCGCCATTGCAAGTCGCAATCAGCGGAACCCAACGTCCATAGCTCTATGGTCCGGCAGACCCGATGGGACTTTAAACCATGATGTATATACCTTTCGGGTCCGGCCCTTTAACAATTTAAAACTTGTTTCTTTTGTAATTCCACTATGAAATAAATAAATACTTCATGTCTTTTAGACTTTGCGGGGGTGTAAAAAATATAATGAAGTTTCATTGAGGTGAACCCCCGATAGTGATATATCTAATAAATAATGCTAAAAACAAAACATAAGCTACAACAGCAAGCATCTTGAACTATTGCAATACATAATGATTGAAAATTACCTCAATGATTCTCTTTAAAACTCTTGTCTTCCATCTTGTTTTTTTAACATTTTTATTTCAACTGTTGATCTAGTGAATCCTCTTGGTATATTTTAGGTATGCATCCATTTCCTGCTCTAGTAGGCTGCAATAACACTTATCCATGCATAATGATAAAAATAATAATAGCGTTTCTCATTCACGGATTTTGTGAAACACTTTGTAAAATATCCTAAAACCCTTTCTAAAACATGTCTCTAATTACATGCAAAACCATAACTCATGAACTCTTACCCATGTCCTTTGGAATTTCTATATTGACATTACCTTTAGCAATATTTGTCTTTCATTTCTCAAATGCTGTAATACCAATGTTAGTACAGTAGACTACACCAATAATAATTCCATAACATCTTGAGATCTAAACATCCATTCATATAGACCACTCTTAGTCTTCATTTTCAACTATCCAATAAGATTCCAAATAACATAAGCTTAAACAAAAATTAGATTCTTACAATAATTTAAATTTATACTTTTTATTTTATGCTAAATCTATAATATAATTTTAGGACAATAAAAATTATACCTGAAGAGATATTTAACTCCAATCGCTGAGAATATGATCCATCTTTGATCCCTTAACCAACTCATTTGAACCATCGAGTTTTCCACCCAACTCATTGATCCATCTTTGATCCCTTAACCAACTCATTTGAACCATCTAGTTTTCCACCCAACCATATCCAGGGAGAAATTATCCCCCTGGAACCCCCGAGCTGTAAGAACTCACAAACAATACCAAAATATAGCAGTAGAGAGATATCCAAGGTAAGCTGAGGAAGATAAGTTTTACTTCCTCCAAACACCACTCATGGTTAGCTCCACCAGGTAGAGCTACATACTAATTTAGTTTATGAATTTCAAAATCATTTCGAAAGAAATTGGCTACTCTCCAAGTCTCTCACTCTCATAATATTTTTCAAATCTCTCCAATTCTTGGTATCACAATGCACCTCCCTCTCCCCCTAAGTGATAATACATGAGACACATATATAGGAGGAGAAACAAATTCTTGTCATAAACAAGGAGTAATATGCATGCCTTGTATTCCATTTAGAGGAGTGTAACTCATGCCATTAAGGAGAGGTATGCACGCTTTAGTTAAGGAGAGTGAAACTTATGCAATAAAGAGAGCGTAAGAGAAATCTTTTGTGACATGTCTTTAATGGGTGTAAGAGGAATATGCCATTCTTTGATGAGCTCATAAAATAGAGTGTAATGTATTATTAAAAGAAAGAGATTTACATAGATCCATGAGAATCGTCAAAGAGAGAGGTGTGAAGTGATTGAGGAGATGAAGGTGACTTGTAATTCCCTTTTAATAATAATATCATAGTCTCATAAAAAAAATATATATATATATATTAATAATATTGAGGATTAAGTCAAGATTGAACTATTAGGATTGATTAATGATAAGTTAAGTGATTTTCCTTCTACTATACTTGATTGCCAATTTATGCAAGGTGATTTACTATTTTTGGAAAGTCTTGCTTGAGATGCTAGACATGACTTTCTATTTTTAGAAGGTCACTCTAGGATTGTTAGAAAAGAGGTTTTATAAGGAAATTCTTCCCTGAGGTTCCCATGAGTGGTATTTTTCTTCCGGAGAAGAGGGATTCCACACCCCTATTGCATGCATCTCTGTGCCTTAGTAGATTGAGGACTCCACGCCCTGATCTACTCTAAAGATCCAAGATTCCACACCTTGATCTTTTTAAATATTCAGGACTCCGCACCCTAAAAATTTTATTATAGATACAAGACTTTCATGGATTTAGGACTCCGTGCCCTAATTTCCATCGCTTCTCATCTACTCTGCTTTGAAACTCCACGCTTCACCTTAAGGTATTAATTGTGAGCTCATACCCATCTGATTTTTCATTGGTAAGGCCTTGTTCCAAGACCTGCACACATCATAATGTCGTATATCAAAGCAATCAATTAATTTCATAATTAACTTATTCACATTTTACCAAAGATTGTGCATGACTTCCACAACCATTTTGGTTCTAGAGAAATGACTTTCGTAGCCATTTAAATTTTGAACATTCTTGTTTGAAAATAACCACATTCCATATCACATCCTGCTCAATACAAGATTAAGCATATAAAATCATAAAAATCATGTATCATGACTTCCACAGTCATTTATAATTTGAGCATCATTGTTTGCAAATAACTATGTCCCCTACCACATCTTGCTCATTACAAGATTAAACATATATAATCATATAAATCATGTATCATCCATAAATCATAATTAACCATAGGTTCCACATAAACATGATCATCCATGGATCTATGTGTCTCAATCCTGAATCAACATCCATGTCATACACCTATTGCCAAACTAAGATACCAAAAGAAAAAACATCGATAATATGCTCTTAACAAAAATCAATTTTTATACACACAACCATAGATATTATCCTAAGCACACAACAACTAGGTGACGCAAACCAGGTCTATAGCATATAAGCATGTACATAAGTTTCTCACGCATAATATTATATCATTATATCAAAATCACACTCTCTAAGTGTCATCAAAGCTATCTCACCAAGAAGGGACACTACAGCTAGCCACCAAAGTTAAAAGGAAGGTGACTAGTTCTATTAAATTGTGCCAATTTTAGATGAGTGGCTTGATCACCAAATCCAATTTAAATGTATTTCCTTTGGGGTTGTATGACATGTTAATTGGCATGGACTAGCTGGTAGTGCATAGGGAAAATTTGGACTATTATAAAAAAACATTTGAATGCAAGGACAATGAAGGAGAACAAAGGATGTTGAAAGGAGTATACAAGGTTGTCTCCATGAGGTAGATTTCAACTCTTCAATTAAAATAATATAGAAAAAAGGGATGCCCCCATGCACTATTCAAGTGACCAGTTCAACAAAAGACAGTAAGTTAAGAAATAAATATCATCCCATACTGAAAGAATGCAGTGGTGTATTTTCTGAAGAGATGCAAATATTTCCATCTAAGAGGGATATTGATTTCTTAGTAGAGCTCATTTCAAGAGTAGTACATATGTCAAAAACCCCTATAGAAGTAGCACACCTAAGTTAGTGGCACTGAAGATACAACTAAAAGAAATGTTGGACAAAAGGTACATTAGACCCAACATATCACCAAGGGGAGTTCTCACATTATTCGTGAAGAAAAAGGATGGCGCCCTTGGGTTGTGTATTGATTATAGATATATAAACGAAGAAATTGTGAATTTATTTGACTATATGAGAGGAGCCACAATGTTTTTGGAGATATATTTGAGGTTTGGGTATCATCAAGTTCATATAAATGATGACGATATCCACAAGACTGCATTCAAGACCATATATGGACACTATGAATTCATAATGTTGCACTTGGGTTAAGAAATGCACCAACCACATTTATATGCATCATGAATAATATTCTTAGAAAATACTTGGATAAGTCTATGTTGGCATTTAGTGATAACATCTTATTGTATTCAAAGGCCAAAGAGGAGCATAAAGAACACCTTAATCCATGTTACAAGTGTTACAAGAGCATCAACTATATTCTAAACTCAACAAATGCAATTTTTTCCAATCACAAGTGCACTATTTGGGTCATGATATCTCAAAAAAAGGAGTGGCAATTGATCCTAAAATGATCAAGGACGAATTATAGTGGAATTCTCCCTTGAATGTAACAAAAGTTAGATCTTTTGTGGAGCTAGAAAATATTACAAGGGATTCATTCAAGGATTCTCAAATATTGGGCACCCAATTACACTATTGCAAAAGAAGTGTGTGAGATTTCAAAAGGCATTAGAGTGCACAACAAGATTTAAATAGTTGAAGCACCTTCTCACACATGCCCCTATTTTGAAGATTATAGACCCAAATAAATATTTCTTGGTCTGCATTGATGCTTGCAAGGACGGACTAGGTGGAGTTACCGTGTAGTATGGACACGTGATTAGTCACGAGTCTAGAAAATTAAATAAGTACAAGAAGAAATATGTAACACGTGATTTTTAGCTTGTAGCCATTGTGCATGCTTTAAAATTGTGAAGGCACTACTTGCTTGGGAGGAAGTTCGTATTAATGACAGATCACAATGAGCTAAGGTATTTGTTTGGTCAGCGCTGATTGAATGTCAGGAAAGCTAGATGGATGACCCTTGTTACTGAATTTATTTTGAAATCAAGCACATTAAAGGAAAATAAAATCGATTGGCTAATGCACTCAACAGAAGCACGCAAGTGATACACGTGGTATCCATAAAGCACACGTGAGACAGGCCTTAGAGAAAGAATTAGAGAAACATTGAAAAAAGATGAGCACTTCCAGCATGTAAGTAAGTGCTTGCAGCAAGATCCCAAGGGGCTGATGGGAGAGAACTATCACCTAACTAGGGATAGATTACTGTTGTTCTGAGACATGATGTACATACCCAACGTAGTTGAATTATAAAAGCTCATAATGGATGAGTTTCACAAAATACCATATGAAGGTCACCCAGGATATCAAAAGATGATAACAACCACTACGAAATTGTATTATTGGCCAAGAAGGATGAAGAAAGAATATTCTAAATATATTGCCAAATGTTTGGAATGCTAATAGGTTAAAGTGGAATTCAAGCACCCAATGGGAATTTTGTAGCCAATATCAATTTCAAAATCAAAGTGGGAAGTCATATTAATGGACTTCATGATGAAATCACGGTGGTATTAGATAAGTTGAGCAAGAGAACTCACTCTATACTTGTAAATTTTATGTATAAGGTGATTTATATTGCCCAAATTTTCATGAAGGAGATTTTTAAATTGCATAGCATGCCAAAGAACATCTTATCCATTTGGGATGCCAAGTTTACCTCTATTTTTTGGAAGGATTTATTTACAATATTTAGAACCCAATTATCCTTCAATACAACATATCACACTCAAAATTACAGACAGATAGAAAGAGAATAGAATTTCGCAAGACATGCTTAGGATATATGTCATGCACCAACCCAAGAAGTGGGAATAATTTCTACCTCTGGTGGAATTTGCATACAATATTGGTTATCAAGAATCATTGAAGATGAGCCCACTTGAAGCTTTGTATGGTAGAAAGTGCAATACCCCAATCAACTGGGATAATCTAGTGGATAGAGTCACACTTAGGCCATAAATTTTAAAGGAAATGGAATAGGAATTAATTAGCATAAGGAAAAAATTGAAGATGGCACAAGACCAACATAAGAGTTATCTAGGCCAGAAAATAACATATCATTTTTTTAGCATGTGAAAATGCGTCTCTTTGAATCAAGCCAAAGAGAATTTCCTTAACAATGGGATCGTGTGACAAGTTAGCAGCAAGATATTGTGGACCCTTCCAGATCTCTGAGAGAGTGGGACAAGTAGCATACATAATTGCCTTGCCTCCCACAATGAAGGCACATTATGTTTCATATTTCATTGCTAGAAACATATAATTCTAATCATATTATTGATTGGACTTTGATACAAGTGGAACCCAAGTGATAATTCTATCCAGAACTGTAATGTATACTAAATAGGAGGAAGACCATGCTCTGGAATTGTCACCAAGTAACTCAAGGTGCAATAGAAGCATTTAGACTAGATGAAGCAACTTGGGAGTTGGAGGATGCCATGAAAAAGGCATATCCATTATTATTTTTGGTATAAAAACTCAATTATATGGATAGTACAACACCAAGGATGGTGTTCCTTTAAGGGGATGGGGAATGTAACATCCCTTTTTGTAATCCCCAATTTTTGTAATGTATTTAAAGGATGATAATGTTGGAGAGACAACATGGATATATTGCCAAGACTGTTCGATGTAAACATTTTGACTTAGTGATAAACTATTAAAGTTGAAGAAGAAGGAAAAACCTATATAGATATCGATGCCTAGAAGGATAATTTGCTTAAGAAGTCATAAGGGAGATTAGGAAGTTTCCTATCTTCCCTGAATTTAATTTTCTAACTGTTGATGTTCTTATTTAACTACCAATTTCCCAAATAGTTATGAGAGGATGGGGTAGGAGATGCTAGACCCACCCAAGCATGGGCTACGTTCCTCATGGAAAAGTCTTGGTTGACTTTGCAGCCATAGAAAGGGACCCCAAACCTCTCCTACATGAAGCAACAGTAATGGGGAAAAAGATGCAAGTTTTGAAATAGTCATTTTGAGTAAAGTTTTGAGGAGGTAATGATTGGAGATAGAGACGAAAAGAGACATTTATTGTGTGTGTGAACCCATAACCCTTGTGAACTTGTGAACCTGAGACTTGTGTCCTTGTTAACCAATAATCTTGTGATTAGAATATGGACTATAAAGTTTAGGCTTGAAGTGCGTTAGTTGAGGAAAATCGAGAGAGAAAGTCCTTAGCCTAAGTCGAGTAGACCTAGAATAACTCTTCTATTTTGGTTTTGCTTATGCATGTGAATCCCTGAAAAGAGGGAGTATCATCGAGGGAACGATAGGAAGTAGTGCATGGGTCTCCCTTTGTGCTATGTCAACCCTCACTGGCCATATTTTTTTGTGTATTCAGCCCAAACTCAATGCTTGGGAAGTGGCATGTTTGTCTCCTAACCAATGAAGGAGATTGACCTCCACCCTATATACCCTGAATTGACCCTTTGTTGTAATACCCTAAGTGAAGCTTCCTTTAGACAGTGGATTTGTCTCAGGGGTGGCCAATTGCAAGAAATTTGCAAAGTAGTTATGCTTATAGTTGGGTGCAGAGTGGTGGTCCCTTCTTCAATTTCCAACAATTTTAGGAGGAACAAATAAGTGTATTTCATCTTTCTATATGAACTGTAAATGTTATTCAATACTTCATGTTTAAATATTAATGTTGGACTCATTATTTATGCATGCAATGGTAGACTAAAAGTTGCGGTGTTATCAATTTGAATATGCATGATTAGTGTTTTGACGAGTTAATATGGCTTGCCTAACTATTGAAATGCATTCCTTTATGAATATGAATGATGTCTGCAATGGGATCCTTCCATATATATTAAATGAGAATATTATGTTATGTATGTTCATGAATTACGAGGTCAACCTTAGTTGTGCAAATTATGTCAAGTTTATATGCTTTCTTAAAATCAATTATGAGTCTTTGCAGTGTATAGTGTGTTTTCAAAGGAATAGGACTATTAGATCTATGGTATTGGTTATTGTTGAGTTGTTGGTTAAATCCATGTTCCTCGTGATTTTGAATCAACAATCTTCAACTACTATGGACAGGCCAGAGTAGTCTTATGTTTGTTGTAAGGATGGTAATTTCTTATTAACGATGGGACCCATAAGCAAGAGTATAAGCCTTGATGAGAAAGGAGAGATTCAAGAGGACAAAGTCTTCTCAGAACATCTAATGTTCAATAAGGATGAGTGCACCAAAGAACTCTTGTTGGTGGAATTATAAGGATGAAGAGCTTAAGTGGCCAAGGAATTTTGGGTTGATCCTCTGTTTTGGCCAAGAAGGAATTTAGGGGGATTGACCCTTGCCTTTGAAGCCATCAATAGAATTTGGGGACTAAGGCCCTTATCTCAAAACTCCTTGAAATTTTGGGGATGAAAACACCCCTACAATTTGACAGACTACTGGAAATTAGGGGTTTGGCTGGCCCAAAACTTAGTCATGGTCACATGGCCTCACAAGAGCCAAGACCAAGAACCAGTTGAAAGGGGCCATTACAATATGAATGTGTCAGATCTTAGAAGTTTTAGTATTGCACATTGTGGGAAAGGCCTAGTATGACACGACCCGAAGTGATAGCTAACAATTAACGACAAAATGATTTGTTGACCAAGTGTGACAAATGATAGCTCCTAGGCCTCATTGTATCAAGGGAACTAGAGTATCAGAGCATCGAGATATTTGAGGGATGATGTCACAAATGGTGATGTGGAAATTCCACATGGACAACACATGTACTCGAAATTAATACCTTTGGAATACCAACCCTGTGAACATGAATGACACATGGCACATGTTAGTAGTGCCACATGGCGGGTGAAGCATCAGCATCTACCAATGTGTTAGATTGTGATTAGCTATCCATGATTGACGTGCCATGTCGAATTGTCTTCATGAACCGGATTTGGCTCAGGATTACCCATAAAATATCCCACGGTTCCCTGGATTCGGAAGCTATCACTTCGTAGGTTTCCATACCAAGGCTCAATTCGAACAAGTCGGAAAGATTCATGATGTGTGCGACAGGGAAGGGAGTGGATAGGGCAAGCAAATTCTTTTTATCCTTATAAAAGACCTGGGACATCAAAATATTGGGAGTTTTGGAGGGCTATATCTTGGAAATCACTGATACCCTGATATACACGTCAAGCATGCCATGTGTCAAACACGACATAATTTTCCACGAGGTAGGATACAATTGGACGTTAGATTTATGATGTGGTGAGCTAAGTTAGACACCTACTTATGGGATTATTGGTGTTTTGTGAAGGTTTGCAGCTTTAAATAATTTGTCAAATTTTCATTATTCCATATTCAAATAACACCATATCAATGTATTGGCGGGTTTAAGCCCATATTATCTTACTCATATATCTGAAGGTTTAACCCCATGTTAGCTTACCGACATATTGGAGATCACAACCACATCTATACCAGCATATTGACATTTGAGCTATATTAGTATATCAACATATCGAAACCCCGAGGGTTTGCATGATGTACAACTTATGAGATTGTCGATATGGCGAGGCTCTGATACATCAGGTAGCCAACATACGTGGACCTGTGCAGGGTGGACACGTGTACAAGAGTTTCCATGTGACATCCATGTGGTTGTATAGATGATGATGTGGCCCTTTAAAAGGTGAAATTCAAAGAGGTATAACTTTATGCCTAGAGTTTGCATTGAGATGAAATTTATATGATAGGAAAAATCTCGACAAGTTAAAGATGATGGAAATATTAGAATTATGATTGCCCCACAAACCCAATATGGCATTAGGGGATTTGGTGTGTCACAAATAAATCTTGCTAAAATCTTTAATTAATGTCTTATGGTATCGTGAATGGCCAAAGAAAATTCTAATATCTTTTTGCTTTTGTTGAACAGAAAGGTGTCTCATGATGTTCACCTTGCTTGGATCTACCTCAATCCCTTTCAAGGATAAGTAATGCCCTAAAACAACACCTTCACTCACAATAAAATGGTAATTCTCATGACTTAGTGAGAAATTCATTTCTCCACATCTTTGGAGAACCTTGTTGAGGTTGGTGAGAGATTCCTAAAAGGTATCTCATATGATGTAAAGTCATCCATATAAATCTTTATAGTGTGATGAATAAGATTTGAAAATATTCTAAGCATTGCTCTTTGAAATGTGTCTGGGGCATTGCATAAGGCAAAGGGAATATATTTATAAGCAATTGTCCCTAAGGGATAGGTAAAAGTGGTTTTTCCTTGGTTCTATGCACTAATTTTAATTTGATTGTTATCACTAAACCCATCTAAGAATGAGAAGAACTTATTTCCTACTAAAACATCTAAGACTTGATCAATGAAAAGCTGGGGGGAGTGGTCCTTCCTAGTGGCCTTATTTAATTCCTAGTAATCCACACAGATTCTCCACTTGCCGTTTTTCTTGGGCACAATAACCAAAGCTGGTACCCACTCACTATCGAAAATAGGATAACTGAATCCAACACCTAAGAGTTTTTGCAATTACTCTTTAACAACATATTTTAATGCGGGGCTCGTTCTTCTTTGAGGTTGGAAAATGGGTTTATGATGTTCTTTAATATCAACGTGATGAGTACAAATATATGGATGGATTCCTTTCATCCCCTTTATAATCCCATACAAAATCATCAATGTGCTTTTTCAAAACAATGACCAACTCTTGTTCTTGGTTAGTGGTAAAAGAGGTGCTAATTTTCAATAGTTTAGAGGGGCATATTTCCACTATTTTGATGGTGTCTTTATTAGATCCAATAATGAGTAGGTCTACCCACACATTGTCCCTTGAGCTACTAGTTTGTCCTAAATTTTGATCATTATCTAATCCATCAATTCGCATAACAACATGATATTGGTTTTGCAGAAAAATTGGAAATTAAATCATCTTCATTAGGTCATTTATTACTAAAATCACTTTGAATGGCATAAACACGATAGGATGATTTAAGGATGGGATCATATAGGTTGAGCAGGAGGGTTTAGTAGAAGGTATTTTTGGGAATACCCATTAATGATAACAATAATACTATCCCTACAACTAATATAAGCATTTGTTGTAGCCAACCAATGTCTCTCTAAGATGAATGTATATCCATTTAACTTGGTCTTTGGGTGCAAGACTAGGAAATCAGTAGATTACCTTGAAGAATCAGTTGAGACCATGACATCTTTTATCATGCCCTTTGGTTCCACTATTGATCTATCAATAAGTTGAACCACAATGGTGGTTTTTGTAAAGGGTAGGATGATGTAAGGATGGGGTAATATTCTTCTTCATCTTCCACCCAAATTGGAAAATCTACTTCAATCAAGGATTGAGCAGGACGGTATAATACAGGTGATTTTTAGGAATGGTCATATTACTAGCCCTACCACTGATATAGGCATTTATTGTATTGAACCATGGTCTCCCTAAGATAAGTGGATATCCATTAAACTTTTTCTTTAGTTTCAAAACTAGGAAATCAATAAGGTACTCCCAAAAATAAATTGAGACCATGACATATTCTATCATTCCCTCTGCTTCCATTGTTGATATATCAACAAGAAGCACAATGGTGGTTTTTCTCAAGGAGTCTTGAAGATTAAGTTTGAACATAGTGTCCCTAGTCATGGTATCAATAACAGATCCTATATCAATCAAAGTATTTTGAAATATAATTTGGTTAATGTGGACATCTACAATCAACCTACCCAGATCTAGATACATGGGATAAATTATCCTTCCAAGCATTAGATCAACTAGCTTTCTTATGGCATTGATTGTGGGGGCGTACCTTTTCCTCCTCCTAGGTATTTTAAGACATTCTTCCTTGATGAATTTCTTATAGATAGGAACATCTTTAATTTCCTCTAAGAGAAGTATATTAAAGAACAAAATTTTCAATTCCATTAAAAGTTTAGTCTATTTAGGTGTATGAGTCTTTTTTATTATCAACCTCTCAAGGTAAGGTGAACTTGAGAATTTTTTTGAGGGGCAAGTTCCTTCCTCTCCCCTTCCAGATCTTCTTGTGGAGAAGGATGAGGAGGTTCTTGTGGGAATTTCCTTGATTTAAGGTTGATTTCCTGAACTTCCATGGAATAAGTGTAATTTTGATTATTATAAAGACGTTGAGCCTACTTATTATTGGGGTTTGAATTGGGTTGTAGGAAGTTGAGGTTGCTTTGGTGGAGCAGTATTTTCAGGTATGGTACACTGTTGAGGAGGATGTATTAAGGTTGGTGGCCAAGTCATCAGAGGCCTCTACCATTGTGAAGGATTACTCCATTTAGGCGATTGGATTGGAAATTATTGATAAGGAGTGACAAAAAATTGGTATGTTCATTGCCATGGGGTAGGCATGTCCAAGGTGAAGGATTAGGTGGACACCAAGGTTGGTTTTGAAATTGTGCATGGTAGTTATTGAAATATTATGAAGGCTTGTAGTCTATACCTTGCCAATAGGGCCTTCGTGTTGTTGGCTTCTTTTGGTTAATGAAGCATATTGATTCCATGTTCTCTTCAGTTCTTGGTATATAGCCTTCAATTCTAGCAATGAAGGAAATTTACTAGTAGGATGGTGTTCCTCACAAAGTGCACATATTTCTACATTATTAAGTTGACACTCACTTGGAGGGTATCTTTTGGACAAAAGATATACAATGACCTTTTTTCCTCTTTTTGCTTCTTTTTGGTTTGTAATGTGTCCATCTACAAGGCTAGTGCATAGAATATTTATGTTTTCATAGCTTCTAACATTCCTCCTATTTCATTTTTTGTAATTATAGAGGAGGAGGAAAAATCACTTAGCATACTTCTTCCATATCCACCTTTCTTTTTATTTTCTCTTGAATGGTTTTTTAATATTTGCTTGATGGTTGCATAATCTAGGTGGTAGATGTACCCATTAACCAAGAGATTAAGTGTCTCCATCAAATATTCCCTTACTCTTCTCAATAGGACAAGTTTCCAAGAGTCTTCATCAGGGGCGTAGTTGTGTGCCCTCTTGTAACTTAATTGGAATCTCTCTTCAAAATACTCTGAGGATTCATTGTCTCCCTTGGTCATCCTAAATATCTTATTCCTTAGATCTCAAGCCCTACAATAGTCTCTGTACTTATTGTTAAAGTTGTGTTTAATCTACTACCAACTATTGATGTTATTCCCATCGAGACTCATAAACCATCTTAGTGTTACATCTTTCAAAGTAGAAGGGAAACATTTGAATCTATACTTATATATGATATAGTCATAAGTCCTGAACACTACAACAAACTAAAAAAAAAAAATCGTTAGGGTCTTTTATGGTTAATCCATAAAAGTGAGGGAGTATAGATGGATTGAAATTATTCATCCTAAACTGTCCATTACTTTCTTGAATAGGAAACTCAAACACCTCAGGTTAATCTCCATCTTCAGCCATTGTACAACAGGATGGAGAATTAAGTCTTTCTAAAAGGGTCTTGAATGCTCTGGCTTGCTCTTCTAAATAGTCCTAAAAAATTATTGTTGTTGAAGAAAGTGTTCCACAACCGGTTGATTGGTATTGATTGCTACTTGTACGTTCATAAGTGGGAGTTTTTTGTAGAAATTTTCGTAGCTTATCTCTAAGTCTAGGAGGAATGCATACTTTAATTTAAGAAATGTGGATTTTTTATTTTTTATTTTTTATTTTTTTGAAATAAAACTAATGTATGAGAAGAAATAAAAAAATTGCAGGCTTCCAACACCTCCCTAACAATCGTGCTAAAAAGTGATTTGCCTTAATATTCCAACAATAATGCTCAACCTGGGTTTTGTACAAACTTAATAAGTATTGCACACTATTCATATAAGCCACATTCCTTCTTACTCCTCATTGCATCTTACTTGATGAAAATAATTGTATCATTAATCGGATGAAATGGGGAATCATGTAATAAAGTATTTACTGAACTAAATTAATCTTGCAAAAAACAGAGATGTAGAAAGTAAATGCTATGATATTTTGCAAGAAGAGAACACTAACCTTCAATTGTGGAGAAATAAATGTTGCAACAATAAAAATCCTATTCTACATTTGTAGAGATGTAAATCTAATCCTACTTTTTCAAAATAGATTGCAACAACAACAAAATAAATTAGTGATGTTGTTAAAAATAAATAAATAAAACAAAACAAAAACAAAAAAACAAAACAAAACAAAAAATCTTTAGAGATAACAATCCCCTCCTTGGCTCCCTTTTTCACTAAATCATCTCAACAAATATTGTTTGATGTGTTTTTATATGAAAGGTGCATAATCATGAGAAAAAAAATGCTAAACAGAAGTTATCGGGATTATTCCCATAGGAAGTTCTATAATGCTACAGGAAAGTCCTGCAGTCCTATAGGAACTTCCAAATTTATACTTAATGCAACAAATCAATGGGGGAAAGCCTAAAGCTTGTAAATAAATCTATTTTGAGCTATATAATTCATTAGAACAATTCAACAAATGGAAAAGACTAAGTTCCTAAGTTTCTATAAGAATATACAAAATGGCTCACTCACTAAACTACTTGCAATATAACATGAAAGACATGAAAAATATCTAAAATAAGTATGAAAATCAGAAAGATGAGACTACAAAAGGATATTTAGAGCTCCTATGGGTGGGCACTTCCTAAGGTGCTTTGAAACCTAATAAAAATCCAACACTAGTTGTTTGGTAATAAAGATTGTCTTATCATTAACTTAAATCAACATTACATAAGTTTGAGTAAAGAAAGTTGCAGAACCACAATGTAATCAAAATAATGTTTTTTTCCTTCCCCTAGGTCTAGCCTTGAATCTCCTTATTATACAAACAGTTCAAAAAACAACCTCCTCAATAGGAGGGTTGATTTCCCTCTAGAAATCCTTTAATTATAGGCAATATGTCTCCTAGGATTTGTTACATAGCCACATTTATCCTTCACTGTTGACATGTACTTGAGAAGTTATGGAGTTCCATATTGATAGCTAAGGGAATAAGATCCCTATTTTTATGGTGGGTTGTTGGAAGAGGACTCATTGTTCCAAAAACTTGCTAAATTAATGTGCCTAGTTTGCCAAAGGTCATGAAAGCCATCATTCTAATTAAATTACCTAAACATTCACTCAACACAAGGTATAACACATAAATAATCAAAATTTATAATGAACAAGGTCAGGAATGCATGTTTTTAAGGTGGTTAGAGGCTACAAATGGGATTTTCAACATCTATTACTAGGGCCCATCAATTAGTTATAAATGTTTATGGAGGAATGGGAAGGAAGCAAGAGGATAGTGGGTTGTATAGTAACAACTAAGGTGCCATTCATCTTGCAATGAAGCCTTCCATTCTAAAAAAAACATATATGACTCAAGTACCATTTCATATGATCAATTTTGAAAGATAGACAATTAACATTGGAAAAGATACACATAAGCCATAATCCCATAAACATGCTAAGAAAGGAAATAACTAGGGATAAATTGAGTTCTTGCTTATTTTCAATTGACCTTCAACCATGATGGTGAAGATGAGAATTTTTTTGGGTCGAAAGTTGAAGCATTGTCCAACAGGGCTGTAGTGGTGGAGTTGTTATAACCCGTCTACAAGTGGTAGATTCTTGATTACATGAAAATGGGCATACAAATGTAAGAGTTGGTTAGGCATGTGTAGCCCTTATAAAATTTAGAGTGATATGGTGCAAACAAATATTCCTGTATACCCTAGTTTGATGGGGGATGGATCCAAATAATTTTCCCAAGTTAAGTTTACAAGGTGGACTGTTAGGTTAAACATGATTTAGTAAAATATTTAAATCTATTTTAGGTAAATAATTTTTTTTTGAGTCCACGGTATCAGTGGCCCATTGTATTGTACTCATGGATTTCATGTAATAAAGTCATTAAAAGGCTTAGAATATTTCAATATAAATACAATCATTTGTATTATGAGTAAGCACAATTGAAAAACTGAGGGGACTATAAAGAGGAGAAAAGGAAGTTACAATAAATGTTGTAAGTGATATCCCGCATTTAACTAGACAAAATAAGAGGAAGGACTAGCAAATTTATTCATGGACATAACCCACACTAGGAGAACCACATTATATATGTGTCTCTTTTTATCTAGTGTTAATTTGTGTTTTAGTTTCGTATTAATTTTATTACTTTGTGGTACTATGTTCATGGCAAATTTGAGTTATTAAATCATTAGATTTTAGTGAAAAATAAGACTTCTACAAGTACATGCTACTCCTTTTGAAAACTATATTCTATGATGTTTATGTTGAAAGGGTCATAAAGGAGGCTTTGTGGAAGGATCAACAACCTTCAGTCTACAATCCATCTATGTCTATCATGATCATTGGTCAAACTCTGTGAGCCCTCAAAAAACCATCAACTATTTAATTTCGTCGATTGCAAACCCATATTGTATTAAACAAATTACCTAGGATCTCGACATGAACTTTTAAAGATCATTTGGCCATTGAGAGCAACCATTAGTCTTGGCGAAGGAGAAAGTGGTTATAATGACAATTCAAAATATTCATATAAATATCAATCTTTATGTGTTCTTGACATCAAAACTTTTGACAAAATAAAACCAAAACTTTGGTAGATTTTTTTATTTTTTTTTTGTAATGATACTTTAGGTGTGTAGTAGGACAAATGCCCCAAAAAAGAATTTATTTACGATGAATATTCCATCAAAACTTGACATAAAAAAACAAACCGCGTTATAGTTTTATAATTCTACTATGATTCAAGTTCCATTCATTATGTTTCGAATACATTTTGAGTGTCACTTAATTGACATGGTATAAGAGGAACAATACATGTCACTCCTTACATTTAATTTATTAGTTTGAGATTACAAGAAAATTTTGAATTGTGAGCAATGTATTTTTCTGTGTCCCTACCCTTTTTAACTCTTGTTGCTTTTGTCGTCACTATTGACTCCATCTCTCTCCTTCCATCTTTTAATAAATACTCTCTATTTGTTATTCATAATATTGAAATTACTAATTCTTACTTATTTTATATGCAAACATATTTGTTATTATCATTAGTAGCATTTTAATAAATAGACTCTATTTGTTATTCATAATATTAGAATTACTAACCCTTACTTATTATCTCTATCGCAAGCAGTAGATATTGCATTGGGTTTCTGGTCAAACCATATTAGTTTGGCTTTGACTTAAAACTCAATGCAATATTAATACAATTGAACATTAGAAAATGAAATTTATTATTTTTCAAAAATAATTTAATTTATTTATCTGTTATTTCATTGGTTATCAAATTAAACATCTTATTGCTCATTGCTTAGGAATTCCAGATAGTATTCAAGACATTTATGCTAGGCATTGTTGTCACACTATACAATAAAATATTAATATAGTTGAACATTAGAAAATAAAATTTATTAATTTTCAAAAATAATTTAATTTATTAGCATTCAAAGCATTTATGTTGGAAATTGATGTAAGAACTTACTATGCATATTAATATAGTTGAACATTAGAAAATAAAATTTATTAATTTTCAAAAATAATTTTATTTATTTATTTGTTATTTTATTAGCTATCAAATTAAACATCTTATTGCTAATTACTTAAGAATCGTGTTAGCGTTCAAAGCATTGATCCTAAGCATTGATGTCAGATTATATGAATATTAGACATTATTTTAAGAAATGTCGACAATTTTAATGTCAGTCCCACGTAGACATATTATATTCCGCTTGGGTTCTCCATCATTTAACATCAATTTGATTTTATAACAATAATTTAATTTTAATATAAATTAATAAGCAACTAATTTTTTTATGTGTTTATAATTTTTATTTTAATTTAAAATTATAGAATTTTAAATTACTAAAATAGTTTAGATATTAATATAATTTTTAAATGTCCCTGATAGGGTGATAAACACGGAGGGTATCCAAACGTGTGGTCAATGATGTTGATCATTTGACTGTTGGTGCGGGGTTGATTTCCTTGTCTTTTCATTGCGCTCTAAGTACAGGGGGTAAATGTTTGGCGTGCGAAATTCCCATCATCTTCGTTGGGAGTGGGAACGGGAGAACGGTGTTGGTATATGGAGGGTGACGCTCTTCCGGTCTGGTATGAAGTTGTAGTTTTGTGGTGGTCTAATGGGCGTCAGTTGAGCTTTGGTGACCTTCTTGACCTTTTCCGTTGGTGCCATATCTGGGAATGATGGTGCTTCCTCATTCGACACCTCTTCCTCAACATTAGGGTCACATAATTGGAAGGTCTCCTTTCTCATGTGCAGTTTCTTTCTTTTCTAAGTGGTCTCAATGCTTTGTATCTGGTTATTGAGTTGACCCACGAGCCTTTTTGTGGGTGTTTAGGTAATTCCATTCTTAGTTTTCTTTTGTGTTTTCGGTGCAATCGGTCTACCCTATAAAGTGGTTTTCCTCTAGGGTTATGTATTCTTGAGGGATTTTATTGGCCGTCTGCAAACCACGGTTGGATAATTAGATACTTGGGCTGGCAGAAGGTTACTTATCCTAAGGAATTCCAGTCAGTGATTCATCCGCAAGGGTTCGAGATTTGTGAGTCGATGGTTAACTATTTTGTCGTTGGGGTTATGTCTATGCTTCTTGTAGTTCCCTCGATCAAGATTGTAGGTGACCCTCTAGTGTGTTTGGGGAGTCTCTCTGCATTCATTTCATTTGTGTGCTTTGTTAATGGTTAGCCCTCTCCGTAGTTAATTGGTGCCTATTGTTCTATCACAATGTGCCTTATGTCACGCAATGCTCCCTCTCTTCCCTTGTTAAATAGAATTTTGGTCAACCAGGGGGGGTGGGGGCAGAATTTTCATCTACAGATGGCAATGGTGGTTAAGGAGTCTCCAAGTTCTGGTCGAGATGGTTGAACTGCTAGTAGCTCGGCTCATGCAGCTTCAGGGGCTCATGGTGGTCGAGGCAACTCGTGGGTTGGTCATGGGAGACGAACCACGCAGACATCAAAGAGGGGTGGATTGACATGTAGAGGTGGCACTGGCAGACGGGGTAAGGCCTAGAAACTTGGGCTTGGGGAGACTACGGATCGACATTGTTGTTTGGAAAATTGTTGGGATCTAATTCAATCTGTATTGGACCGCCTAGAAGATTTTAAGAGGGCTCGACACGAAGAACATGCAGAGCTTATTATTACGTTGAACAAGATGCATTACTTTCAGTGTCATGTACGGGAGAGGGTTGTGGTGGTATGGCGTGATCAAAATATGCTATCTAAGAAGGTGGAGAAGCTGGAGTCATGGATGGCTCACTTCGAAGAGCACATCCAGTGTTCCTTGCGTTCTCCTCCTACTCCAGGGATTGCTCTGGAAAATCCTACTTCTATTACCTCTGATGACTAAGCATCGTTACAAGTGTTTTACTTGTTTTAAGTGTTTTCTAGTGCTTTTGGCCTCCTAAGTTGTGGATTGTTTCTCTAGTTGTTCTTATGTTTCTTTGTCTGATAGTGATAGTCAACGAACATGGTCGAGGTGAGACTACTTACATTTTGCTACCAATGTCCTTTTTTGAGAATGAATAGAACTTTGACTTACAAAAAATATATATAAATAAATTTTATTATGATTATTATTTTTTATATTAAAAAATTTTTTATAAGCAAGTTTTTTTTATCTACTTTCTTGAATCTCGTTATCTTAAAATAAGTTAAAATTCAAAACCACAAAATTTTATGATCAAAGTTCTTCTAATTAAACACAATTATAGTTTTTGGTGGCATTTTTATTAAATTTAGAGAAGGTTTTAAGTACGAAAGAGATTGACTTCTTACAATTAATTATTTTATTTTTCAAGTGCTATAAATTATCAAAATTTAAAAAAAAAAAAAAAAAAAAAAAAAAAAAAAACTCTTCTTTGAAATATATATTTATAGTAAAGAAAACAAAATATCTTTCCATTAGCTCACTCCTTTAAAAATTGTCATATATACACTCCCAAATTAAGAAACTATGATATACATCATTACCAATATCTTACTATCGACAATTTCATTGAGCATTTTCATTGCTTGCTCCGATAACTCTCACCCTTGTTATTTCGTTATTGTGACTGAGTTAAAAACTTTGGATAAAAACCTCCTTTGTAGGTAAAGATACGAGGTACACATGTCCCCCCTTAAGGAGTTCAAAACTTTTGATAGGAATCTTCCTTTTACATAAAGAGGCGTATATCCATATCCAATTTCACAACACTTCATTTTTTATACTTTCCCTTTTAAATATTTAAATATAAGAATCACAAAGCGATGACCCTCTTCATAGGTTCATTACTTCAGAACTACACCACCTTTACCGATTTATAAATTTAGTATTCAATTTATTTTTTTTTCTTTTCTCTGAGTTATTTTTTTGGAGCCAACGTTTCAAACCTTATTTATCATCAAGGCAAAAATGGAATATTTGATCTAATATTAACAATATATATATATATAGGTGGAGATGCTACATAAAAAAACAAGGAAAAACAAATTGATTTGTTGGCAAGTCAAAAAAAATTGAAATGTTATAAATCAAAATATAAAATTAAACTTTCAAAAAACATCCTCATACATTGAAATAAAATTGGAAAATA
>APFE030736701.1:53429-103796 GCA_000404065.3 Pinus taeda | reverse complement strand
ATTAAAATTTATTAGGGATATAAGATTTAGTATTATGAATATTGTTAATTTGATCATTTTATTGTGTTTTAATATTTAAATCAAATTTCATGATATTTTATAATAGAAGTCATTTTTGGGGAATTAAACTATTCCAATGGGATACCGGTGATAACATTCCCATAAAATAAATGAGTTGGCTCCAACTTAAATTCAACCTATTTTAAAAAAAAGGGGACAAAACATCATATAATATTTAACGCATCCTTCATTTTAAACTTGAATAGTTTAAAGTGATGGTAATAATACTATAAGTATTAATAAGAAGTTTATCTTTACTTTTTAATATAATTTCGTTATCATATAAAGATTTTAATTTTGTAACAGACCTAGTGAAAAGTTCATGTAATAAAAGTTAATAAAGACAAAATAAGACCACTGGCAAGTGACACGTATTCCAAGCCAAATGTTGGGCAAATATATCCTAGTGGGCATCGCCAAATGTGTGTTTTGGCTAAGGAAAATTGGCAAAGGCTAAGGCAAAGGCATTAAAATGCAAAAAAAGGCATTTTTGGCACATTTATTTATGAAAATAAAAGAAATTAGGAGAAAAGGAAGCTAAAAGGTCACCGGTTGCAAATAAGTAGGAAATTGAAGGAAAATAATGGAAAATGAAGAAATTAGAGGACTCGTGCATAAAAAGGCTTATGAGGACCGGTTCATGGATTTTTTTATCAGTCTAAGCTTTTTGTCAAGTTCAAGTTTGGAGCTCTCTAATTATTCTCTCTCTCTCTCTCACTCTTTTGGTCACTTAGAGTTTTCTTGGAGCACTATAGTTTGGAGCAAAGGAAAGGGAAGGCAAGTAAAGGAAAGGAAAAGCAAGCAAGGAACAAGGAAAGGAAAGCAGGATCAAGCAGTTTCAACAGGAATACTTGCAGGTAACCTTTTACATGTGTGATTTCCTAGTTGGCTTGGACATGCATGGCTTTGCATGTTGGTGTATGATTCTCTTGTTCTCGGTGGCATGGTCTTGCTGGGTTATGACAATGGTTTTCAGCCTAGCCTAGTATTTTTCTGGATGCCATGGTATGTTGGGATGTTTACTTCAGTTTTTGAGCTTTGGTTTTCCAAATGGATTTCGGAATCCAAGGCAGAAGTGGTCTCAATGTTCATTCCCAAAGGCCTAGGAATCCCTTGATTGGTTTTGATGGGATACACGGTAAAGCCTGAGGGAGTAGTCTCGGTTTAGGGCCTAGTGATCCGGGTTTGGATTGCAGTAAAGCCTGAGAGATAAGGAGACAGAAAATCCCTCAAGGATAGTGATGAATTATGGATGGCAATCCAAGATCTATTCGGTTGTGATCGAAGCACCGGTTTTGGTGTGATCGCGGTTTGTTGAGGGTGGAGGTGCTTTAACCTCTGGATTCCCTTGGTTGTTCTTGGATTGGCTGTTCTATGGTATCCCATATTCATGCTTGGAATATGGCACAGGGTGATTGGATGAAAGAGAGATTTGGTTCAACCATGTCTATGGTCAGGTGGTACGTGGAAGTCCTGAACCTGGTCGGATTTGCCTATGATTAATAAAAGCTAAGTTCTCTTACTTTTGCACTGATTTATATGTGTATTTAATGGTTGTCATATCTCTGATATTTATAGGGTTTAATCTTGGTTATAAGCATGGTTGTGTGACTGGCTTATGTCATGGCTATTTCATGTATTTACTTATGAGTGTTAAATGGATGGATGCAAGACCTAATTGATGATCTAGTAGTTCAATGGAGAAGGAGGTGATCCTTTTGATGATGTTTCATAAGTTGTTTCAATCATTTATGATTTGTCTTGTATCTTAAACCTGTAGGTTGCATTGATGCCAAGTGTTTGACAGAATGTTAGTCATGATTGGGGATGCTCAGGCCTAGTCCTAAGGATAATTTTTTATTAATCAGCATGGTTATCGTGTTTTTAAAGATTTTTGAAAGTTACAACAAGTTCTATGTAGAGGCCAGGATTCTGGGCTAGAGAAGTGGCTCAAATCCTGGAGTCGTTGGCACAAAACTAGCAATTCTGGACCACAGTTGCTAGCAGGTAGGCCATTGAGAGTGAATTTAGGTTGATGGTTGCTCTCTTGCCCATAGCATGACAGTGACCAAGGCCTAAGAGCTACATAATCATAGTGGGACCCAGGGACAGGTTGTCCGAGTGGCTGACTTGTCTCCTAAGGGGTTTGTTGATGTTGTTGGATGAATATATGTGATGTTCCATCGATTCCACTTCCTCGAGTTGACATAGGATGTCGAATCTGATTGTAATAGTATCTCACCTCATGTTTACCCTGGTTGGCATGGTTAATTTGGGTAGACCTAGGAGGGGGTTTTACATATTGGTATCAAAGTATGGTTGCACTCACTTTGGGTCATATTTGGTGCTGCAGATATGGGTGAATGTGTTGGTCATACATGCATGTCAGTTGCGTGTGTGGTTCTTACACTTGCGTTCCATGTGCTTGTTGCACTGCATCATATTGATCATGGTAGTATTAAGGTTATCATGAGGAACTTGATGTTCATTTTATGGAATGCATGGTCATGAGTATATGACTTGTTATACAATTATATGCACCTTGATTACATCCTTAGACATTGGGTTGCATTCTTGCTGATGCTCAACTACATGTGGTTATGTGTATGTGTAGTTGATTTTGCATTGCTTATGCAGGTGGTTAGTTGCATGAGGCAATGTGTCTACTGGAGTATTGGCTGTTGTCATGCATGAGGTCATAGCATGCATTGTTGATATGGCCTTACATTGACGATCAGACCCTAGTTAGTATGATGGTTATACGTTGATGCACTTATTGATATATGTCTATATGTTATTATGGTTATGTTGTACATGCATCACGTTGATTTGACGATCTTGCAAAACAAGGTATCCTCCTTGATTATGCTGAGGTACGATGATTTATGGTGATTTGGTTTAGCTTACATAGTATGCCTTGCAGGAAAGAGATCAGATGTCTAGTAAGGTGGTAGACTACATAGAATATCCCTATGAATTAGATGGGTAGCATGGTGTGGGGCACTTTTCTGACTTGACAGGCACCTTGAGAAGCCTAAAGGGAGAAATAAGGAGTTGCAACGTAGACAATTAAAAAATCTTGTAGGCACAAGAGAAATGAGCAGAGGTGAATGCAATATCACTTCAGAGTTTGTCATATTTGTAGTGGCAGGGACCTCTTCGGATCAACCATGGACATGAGGATAGAACAAATGGGGCATGGCAGCAGGTCTCATAGTAGACACAGGTCAGATAGATCTGACACTATGAGAGATGGCGGGTTGTTTGACACTCCAGATAGGAGAGGTACTGGACACATGTAATACTCTAGCTTTGGTTCTGATAGACATCATGATCGTCATCATTATCATTCATATAGGAGGAATGATAGGGGATACTTGTTGGATGAGTTCAAGAAGGAAAAGCCACCTACCTTTGATGGAGAGATGAAGAAATCACAATATGCGGAGGGTTGGTTGCTTGGCATGTGAAAATTCTTTACATTCCATGATTACTCAAAAAAACATGAAAGCAAGGATAGCCCTTTTCAAACTCAAAGGTATAGCGAATATTTGGTGGGAAGACGTGAAGAATTTCAAGGACATACATGAGGATGAGTTGACTTGGCATGCGTTTTAAAGGCTCTTCAAGAACAAGTACCTGTCTGAGAGGTATTATGATGATAAAGCTAAGGAGTTTTATAAGTTGCGGATGGGCTCTATGACAGATGAGGAGTATACTAGCATATCTTTGGATTTGTTGAGATATGTGCCTTACCTCATAGAGGAGAAGGCTAAGGTTCATAGATTCATCAGTGGATTTCTAGTTGCATATAGATACCAAATTGAGTTCGATGAGCCTAGATCGTTGGAGGAGTCCATCCGAAAGTTGAAGCATTGTTATAGCAGTTGAAGTGCAAAGTTGAGCCGAAATATGACTTGAAGAGAAACAACAAAGCTAAAGGAAAATGGACACCAAAGAGAGGAAGACATCAAGATGCAAGTGAGAAATGCAGTTCCTTGCAAGAGATTCAATGCAATTGAGAAGGGACATGGAGAGCAGCAGGCTAGAGGCGATCGTAGGGAACCATTGCAGTGTTGGATATGTGGTAAGGATCATCATAAGAGGGATTGTTCGCAGTAACAGAGTGGTGGTAGACCTAAGATCTACAGTGCTCAGGAGGCGCATACAACTGGTTATGTTGGTCATAACATTCCTTGAATTTATGCAATTGTGGACAACAGGCAGGAAGATCATCAGGCATTGATCGTTGAGATGGATGATAAGCTTTGTGATCAAGTTGTTTCTATTTTGATTGATCCTGGATCTAATTATAGTTATATTAATCCTGACCTTATGTATAAGTGTGGTTTGAGAAAAGAAGTGCATGCAAAATCTTGGTTGGTACAATTGGCTACAGGTACAAAGAAGCAAGTTCACCATTGGGCAAGAGCTTGTGCATTTTGAGCTAAATGGTATGCCTACAGCAGCGCATTTGAATCTATTTCCATTGGAATCGTATAGTATGCTTTTGGGTATGGATTGGCTATACCTTCATAGAACCAAAGTGGATTGCTTCGACAAGGCCATCGAGTGCGTGGATGATAGTGGGGAAAAGAGGACCTTGCAGGGAAAGAAGAAGCCTACATCAATAAGGATGGTTACCGCTATGCAGGCTAAGCGTAGTTGCAGAAAAGCTTGTGTGATGTTTGCAGTACACATTTCTAGTGACAAGGGTAAGGAGGTTGAGGATGTTGATGTGTTGAGAAGGTACCTAGTATTGCAGCAGTTTTGGGATGTATTTCCTCAGGACATTTTAGATTTTCCACCTCACGGGGAGGTAGATTTTTCTATTGAGTTAGTGTCAGGGGTAGCTCTATCATCGAAAGCACCTTACAGGATGAGCGCACCTGAGTTGGTAGAGTTGAAGTTGCAGCTAAACGAAATGTTGGACAAAGGATACATTAAGACCCAGTGTATCACCTTGGGTTGCACCAATGTTGTTCGTAAAGAAGAAATATGGTACTCTTAGATTGTGCATTGATTGCAGGCAGTTGAGTAAGGTAACGATCAAGAACATGTGCCCTTGTCGAGGATTGATGATTTTTTGATGAACCAAAGGGAGCAACAGTGTTATCTAAGATCGACTTGAGATCAGGATACCATTAGGTACGAATAAAGGAAGAGGATATCTTCAAGACTGCGTTCAGGGCCAGGTATGGGCATTATGAGTTAGTTATTGTTCCATTCGGTTTGACTAATGCTCCAGCTACATTCATGTGTTTGATGAATAGCATGTTGCGTCCTTATTTGGACAAGTTTGTTATTGTATTCATTAATGACATACTAGTATATTCTAAGAATGAGGAGGAACATGCCAAACATTTAATAGCAGTGTTGAGATTGCCAAGAGAGCCTTAATTCTATGCTAAACTTAGCAAGTGCAACTTCTTTCATATTGAGGTGCATTACTTGGGACATGTTGTCTCCAAGGAAGGCATAGATATAGATCCAGAAAAGATAAGGCCATCATGGAGTGGGCAACTCCTAATAATGTAGGAGGTGAGATCATTTATGGGAGTGGTAGGTTACTACAGGAGGTTCATTAGGAACTTCTCATGTATTGCATATCCTATCACATCATTGCAGCAGAAAGGTAAGAAGTTTGAATGGACAGTGGAATGTGAAGATAGTTTTGAGCATCTTAAGCAGTTGTTGACACATGCACCAATGCTAAAGATTGTGGATCCAGACCAGGAGTTTGTTGTGTGTATAGATGCTTGCAAAAGGGGACTTGGTGGAGTTCTCACGCATGAAGGATGGGGAATGTTCTATGAGTCACGAAAACTAAATGAGCATGAGCAGAACTATCCAATGCATGATCTTGAGCTAGCAGAGATTATACATGCATTAAAGATGTGGAGACATTATCTTTTGGGCATGAGGTTTACATTAATGAGCGATCACAGAGGGTTGAGGTATTTGCTTGACTAGCTAAATCTAAATGTTAGGCAAGCTAGATGGTTGGCCACCCTTAGTGAGTTTGACTTCGAGATCAGATACATCAAAGGGAAGGAGAATCGGGTTGTAGATGCTCTTAGCAAGAAGGTACAAGTAAATCATATAGCAACTATAAGCTCTTATGGGACAGAGTTGCAGGATAGGATTTTGCAGGCAGGTCAGCGGGCTAATAAATACATGGAGATCATGCACAAGTTACAACAGAGCACAGGTACAGGCACAAGTGATCAAGATGTAGATTATTGTCTCATAGAAGATGACTTGGTGGGGTTTTGAGACAAGATCTATATGTTGAATTGCAATGGGCTCGAGAAGCTTATCTTGGTGGAGTTTCATGTGAAACCATATTTGGGTCATCCAGGATATTAGAAGACATTGGTGATAGTAAAGAAGTTCTATTATTGGTCAAATATAAAGAAAGAAGTGGCTGAGTTCATGACTAGATGCTTAGATTGTCAGCTGGTAAAGGCAGACTACAAGCATCCAGGCAATCTACTACAGCCTATAGCGATTCTGGAATGGAAATGAGAGGTCATTTCCATGGATTTCATCACAAGTCTTTCGAGGATAGTGAAGCAACATGATTCTATTATGGTTACAGTGATTGATTCTATTAGCTCATTTCATTTTGACAAAGACTACATATTCAACTATTGAGGTAGCACAGGTGTTCATCAGAGAGATAGTGAGGCTACATGGTGTTCCAAAGAAGATTGTGTCAGACAGGGATGAAAAGTTCACTTCCAAGTTTTGGAAGGAGATATTTTCAGGCTTGGGTACAGAGTTGGCCTTCAGCACAACTTATCATCTGCAGACAAATGGTCAAACAAAGAGGGTCAACAGGATCTTGGAAGATATATTGAGGATTTATGTGATGCACCAATAGAGGAAATGGGAAGAGTATCTACCATTGGTTGAGTTCACATACAACAATGGTTATCGGGAGTCATTGAGGATGAGTCCTTTCAAGGCATTGTATGGGTGGAGTTGTAACACCCCCATCAACTGGAGTGATCCAATGAATAGGGTACTTATTGGACCAGACATGTTGACGGACGTGGAGCAGGAGATGCAGGTTATAAAGAAGAATCTAAAGGCAACGCAAGATAGACAAAAGAGTTATGCAGATCAACACAGAGTGTTCTAAGAGTTTCAGGTTGGGGAGCATGTGTATTTGCACATCAAGCCCAAGAAAAGATCTTTGAGGATTGGTTCATGTGCTAAGCTAGAACCATGGTATTGTGGGCCTTTCAAGATCCTTGAGAGGACTGGGCCAGTGGAATATCGACTTGCACTGCCTCCAACAGTGAAGTTCCATGATGTTTTCCATATTTCATTGCTTAAGATGTATATAAAGGATGTTGATCATGTTATTGATTGGTCTATATTGCAAGTGGAGCAAGAAGGAGAGTTCCATCTAGAGCCTCAGTGCATACTATGGTGGAAACATCTCATGCTCAGGGAAAGAGCCATAAAGCAAGTTAAAGTGCAGTGGAAGGAATTTGGGCCTGAAGAAGCTACATGTGAAACAAAGGATCAAATGTGGGCCCTATATCCTTCATTGTTTGTCAGTTGAGGCAAAGTAGTTTTGGTTTGATGTTAGTATATGTTTGGTATATGTTTGTTGGTGTTTTGGTATATGTATGTATATGTATATGGTTGTAAATACCACCATGAGCTAAGTTATAAAGCTCCAATAAGCAGTATGGGTGTCATGTCTTTATGGTTTTTATATTGTCACATTGTCATGATGTTTTACTTTTGAGCAAGTTCTTCATTGTAAAGACTGCAACGAGCTACTTTATAAAGCTCCATAAGCAGTATGTTTACTTTTCAACGGTTTTGCTGAGGTATTGGTGTGGTTTAACACCAAGGACGATGTTCCCCAAAGGGGAGGGTTCTATAACAACCCTGGTGAAAAGTTCATCTAATAAAAGTTAATAAAGGCAAAATAAGACCATGGGTAAGGGACGCGTATTCCAAGTTGCATGTTGGGCAAACGTACCCTAGTGGGCAGCACTAGATGTGTGTTTTGTCTAAGGAAAATTGGAAAAGGCTAAGGCAAAGGCATTAAAAGGCAAAAAAGGCATTTTTGGCACATTTATTTATGAAAATAAAGGAAATTAGGAGAAAAGGAAAGCAAAAGGTCACAGGTTTCATGTGAGGAGGAAATTGAAGGAAAATAGTGGAAAATGAAGAAATTAGAGGCCTCAAGCATAAAAAGGCTTCCAAGGACCAGTTCATGGCTTTTTTTGTCAGTTTAAGCTTTTTGTCAAGTTCAAGATTGGAGATCTCTCATTATACAATCAATGAATGAAATGCCAGCCTCCTTATGCATTCAGTTTTACATTCAGATCTAAGAAGACTTCATTGACAGACAGCAGTAAAACAACATAATTTGATCAGATAGATTAGTCAAATCTGAAAAGAAGCTTTTCTTTTGTATACGCTACTTGAAAGAACCGAACCTGCGCGTACACGCTCTTTGGCCAAGACGAACCTACGTACAGATCTACAAATATTGACTCAGAACTTTGTTGCAATTCCAGACTTCAGACAAACCTAGGTAATGATAGATAACAAATAGAACAAGTGAAAAACATCAGATCTAGTTTCAACCAATATTAGATCACTCAAGAATAAGTCATTTCAAGTCTTATGATTCCTGATCCAATATTGAACTCAAGGTGCACATGAATATTTCAGTTCCAGTCCCAAACACAACCCTGCAACATAAAATATACTTCAGATAGAAGTATTCCTTAGAATCTTATTGCTTACACCTTGGCCTAATGATCTTCTCCTCCTTATATAGTCTTAGGCCTTTCTCAATACCTTGGATCAAAAACACTTAGGACTAATACCTTGGACCAAATACCTAGGGTCAATACCTTGAACCAAATACCTCAGACTAAATACCTTGGACCAAAAACTTGGTTTTCCAACATGTACGCGGGCTAAGTTAGACGGCTACTTATGGGATTATTGGTGTTTTGTGAAGGTTTGCAGCTATAAATAATTTGTCAAATTTTCATTATTCCATATTCAAATAACACCATATCAATGTATTGGAGGGTTTAAGCCCAAATTATATTATTGATATATCTGAGGGTTTAACCCCATGTTATCTTACCGACATCTTGGAGATCACAACCACATCTATACCAGCATATTGACATTTGAGCTATATTAGTATATCAACATATCGAAACCCCGGGGGTTTGGATGATGTACAACTTATGACATCATCGATATGGCGAGCCTCTGATACATTAGGTAGCCAACATACGTGGACCTGTGCAAGGTGGACACGTGGAAAAGAGTTTCCATGTGACATCCATGTGGTTGTATAGATGATGATGTGGCCCTTTAAAACATGAAACTTCAAAGAGGTATAACTTTATGCCTAGAGTTTGCATTGAGATGAAATTTATATGATAGGAAAAATCTCGACAAGCTAAAGATGACGGAAATATTAGAATTATGATTGCCCCACAAACCCAATATGGCATTAGGGGATTTGGTGTGTCACAAATAAATCTTGCTAAAATCTTTAATGAACATCTTATAGTATCGTGAATGGCCAAAGAAAATTCTAATATCTTTTTGCTTTTGTTGAACAGAAAGGTGTCTCATGATGTTCACCTTGCTTGGATCTACCTCAATCCCTTTCAAGGATAAGTAATGCTCTAAAATAACAACTTCACTCACACGAAAATGATAATTCTCATGACTTAGTGAGAAATTCATTTCTCCACATCTCTGGAGAACCTTGTTGAGGTTGGTGAGAGATTCCTAAAAAGTATCTCATATGGTGTAAAGTCATCCATATAAATCTTTATAGTGTGATGAATAAGATTTGAAAATATTCTAAGCATCGCTCTTTGAAATGTGTGTGGGGCATTGCATAAGGCAAAGGGAATAGATTTATAAGCAATTGTCCCTAAGGGATAGGTAAAAGTGGTTTTTCCTTGGTTCTATGGGCTAATTTTAATTTGATTGTTATCACTAAACCCATCCAAGAATGAGAAGAACTTATTTCCTGCTAAAACATCTAAGACTTGATCAATGAAAAGCTGGGGGAAGTGGTCCTTCCTAGTGGCCTTATTTAATTCCTAGTAATCCACACATATTCTCCACTTGCCATTTTTCTTGGGAACAATAGCCAAAGCTGATACCCACTCACTATCAAAAATAGGATAATTGAACCCAACACATAAGACTTTTTGCAATTACTCTTTAACAATGTATTTTAATGCGGGGTTCATTCTTCTTTGAGGTTCGAAAATGGGTTTATGATGTTCTTTGATATAAAAGTGATGAGTACAAATATATGGATGGATTCCTTTCATCCCCTTTATAATCCCATGCAAAATCATCAATGTGCTTTTTCAAAACAATGACCAACTCTTGTTCTTGGTTAGTGGTAAAAGAGGTGCTAATTTTCAATAGTTTAGAGGGACATATTTCCACTATTTTGATGGTGTCTTTATTAGATCCAACAATGAGTAGGTCTACCCACACATTGTCCCTTGAGCTACTAGTTTGTCCTAAAGTTTGATCATTATCTAGTCCATCAATTCTCATAACAACATGATATTGGTTTTGCAGAAAAATTGGAAATTAAATCATCTTCAATAGCTCATTTATTACTAATATCATTTTGAATGGCATAAACATGATCGGATTATTTAAGGATGGGATCATATTCTTCTTCATCTTCCACCCAAGTAGGAAAATATCCTTCAACTAAAGGTTGACCAGGAGGGTTTAGTAGAAGGTATTTTTGGGAATACCAATTAGTGATGGTAATAATACTATCCCTACAACTAATATAAGCATTTGTTGTAGCCAACCAATGTCTCTCTAACATGAATGTATATCCATTTAACTTGGTCTTTGGGTGCAAGACTACGAAATCAGTAGATTACCTTGAAGAATCAGTTGAGACCATGACATATCTTATCATGCCCTTTGATTCCACTATTGATCTATCAATAAGTTGAACCACAATGGTGGTTTTTGTAAAGGGTAGGATGATGTAAGGATGGGGTTATAGTCTTCTTCATCTTCCACCCAAATTGGAAAATCTACTTCAATCAAGGATTGAGCAGGACGGTATAATACAAGTGATTTTTGGGAATGGCCATTAGTAGTGGTCATATTACTAGCCCTACAACTGATATAGGCATTTATTGTATTGAACCATGGTCTCCCTAAGATAAGTGGATATCCATTAAACTTTTTCTTTAGTTGCAAAACTAGGAAATCAATAAGGTACTCCCAAAAATCAATTAAGACCATGACATATTCTATCATTCCCTCTGTTTCCATTGTTGATATATCAACAAGAAGCACAATGGTGGTTTTTCTCAAGGAGTCTTGAAGATTAAGTTTGAACATAGTGTCCCCAGTCATGATATCAATAATAGATCCTATATCAATCAAATTATTTTGAAATATAATTTGGTTAATGTGGACATCTACAATCGGCCTACCCAGATCTAGATACATGGGATAAATTATCCTTCCAAGCATTAGATCAACTAGCTTTCTTATGGCATTGGTTGTCAGGGCATACATTTTTCTCCTCCTAGGTATTTTAAGACATTCTTCCTTGATGAATTTCTTATAGATAGGAACATATTTAATTTCCTCTAAGAGAAGTATATTAAAGAACAAAATTTTCAATTCCAGTAAAAGTTTAGTCTATTTAGGTGTATGTGTCTTTTTTATTATCAACCTCTCAGGGTAAGGCGAACTTGAGAATTTTTTTGAGGGGCAAGTTCCTTCCTGTCCCCTTCTAGATCTTCTTGTGGAGAAGGATGAGGAGGTTCTTGTGGGAATTTCCTTGATTTAAGGTTGATTTCCTGAATTTCCATGGAATAAGTTTAATTTTGATTATTATAAAGACGTTGAGCCTACTTATTATTGGGGTTTGAATTGGGTTGTAGGAAGTTGAGGTTGCTTTCGTGGAGCAGTATTTTCAGGTATGGTACACTGTTGAGGAGGATGTATTAAGGTTGGTTGCCAAGTCATCAGAAGCCTCTACCATTGTGAAGGATTACTCCAATTAGGCGGTTGGTTTGGAAATTATTGATAAAGAGTGACAAAAAATTGGTACGTTTATTGCCATGGGGTAGGCATGTCCAAGGTGAAGGATTAGGTGGACACCAATGTTGGTTTTGAAATTGTGCATGGTAGTTATTGAAATATTATGAAGGCTTGTAGTCTATACCTTGCCAATAGGGCCTTCGTGTTGTTGGCTTCTTTTGGTTAATGAAGCATATTGATTCCATGCTTCCTTCAGTTCTTGGTATAATAGCAAGGAAGGACATTTACTAGTAGGATGGTGTTCCTCACAAAGTGCACATATTTCTACATTGTTAAGTTGACACTCACTTGGAGGTTGTCTTTTGGATAAAAGATATGCGATGACCTTTTTTCCTCTTTTTGCTTCTTTTTGGTCTGCAATATGTCTATCTACAAGGTTAGTGGGTAGAATATTTATGTTTTCATAGCTTCTAACATTCCTCCTATTTCATTTTTTGTAATCACAGAGGAGGAGGAAAAATCACTTAGCATACTTCTACCATATCCACCTTTCTTTTTATTTTCTCTTGAATGATTTTTTAATATTTGCTTGATTGTTGCATAATCTAGGTGGTAGATGTACCCATTAACTAAGAGATTAAGTGTCTCCATAAAATATTCCCTTACTCTTCTCAATAAGACAAGTTTCCAAGAGTCTTCATCAAGGGTGTATTTGTGTGTCCTCTTGTAACTTACTTGGAATCTCTCTTCAAAATACTCCGAGGATTCATTTTCTCCCTTGGTCATCCTAAATATCATATTCCTTAAATCTCAAGCCCTACAATAGTCTCTATACTTATTGTTAAAGTTGTGTTTAATCTACTACCAACTATTGATGTTATTCCCATCAAGACTCATAAAGCATCTTACAGATACATCTTTCAAAGTAGAAGGGAAACATTTGAATCTATACTTATATATGATATAGTCAGAAGTCCTGAACACTACAACAAGCTAAAAAAAAAATAGTTAGGATCTTTTCTGGTTAATCCATAAAAGTGAGGGAGTATAGATGGATTGATATTCTTCATCCTAGACTATCCATTACTTTCTTGGATAGGAAACTCAAAGATCTCAGGTTAATCTCCATCTTCAGCCATTGTATAACAGGATGGAGAACTAAGTCTTTCTAAGAGGGCCTTGAATGCTCTGGCTTGCTCTTCTAAATAGTCCTAAAAAATTATTGTTGTTGAAGAAAGTGTTCCACAACTGGTTGATTGGTATTGATTGCTACTTGTACATTCATAAGTGGGAGTTTTTTGTAGAAATTTCCCTAGCTTATCTCTAATTCTAGGAGGAATGCATGCTTTAATTTAAGAAATGTGGATTTTTTATTTTTTATTTTTTTGAAATAAAACTAATGTATGAGAAGAAATAAAAAAATTGCAGGCTCCCAACACCTCCCTAACAATGGTGCTAAAAAGTGATTTGCCTTAATATTCCAACAATAATGCTCAACCTGGGTTTTGTACAAACTTTAGAAGTATTGCACACTATACATATAAGCCACATTCCTTCTCACTCCTCATTGCATCTTACTTGATGAAAAGAATTGTATCCTTAATCGGATGAAATGGGGAATCATGTAATAAAGTATTTACTGAACTAAATTAATCTTGCAAAAAACAGAGATGTAGAAAGTAAATGCTATAATATTTTGCAAGAAGAGAACACTAACCTTTAATTGTGGAGAAACAAATGTTGCAACAATAAAAATCCTATTCTACATTTGTAGAGATGTAAATCTAATCCTACTTTTGCAAAATAGATTGCAACAACAACAAAATAAATTAGCAATGTTGTTAAAAATGAATAAAAAACAAAACAAAACAAAAAAACAAAAAGCAAAAAAACAAAAAACAAAACAGAACAAAGCAAAAAATATTTAGAGATAACAATCCCCTCCTCGGCTCCCTTGTTCACTAAATCATCTCAACAAATATTGTTTGATGTGTTTTCATATGAAAGATGTATAATCATGAACAAAAAAAAATGCTAAACAAAAGTTATCGGGATTGTTCCTATAGGAAGTTCTATAATGCTACAGGAAAGTCCTGTAGTCCTATAGGAACTTCCAGGTTTATACTTAATGCAACAAATCAATCGGGGAAAGCCTAAAACTTGTAAATAAATCTATTTTGAGCTATATAATTCATTAGAACAATTCAACAAATGGAAAAGACTAAGTTCCTAAGTTTCTATAAGAATATACAAAATGGCTCACTCACTAAACTAATTGCAATATAACATGAAAGACATGAAAAATATCTTAAATAAGCATGAAAATCAGAAAGATGAGACTACACAAGGATATTTAGAGCTCCCGTGGGTGGGCACTTCCTAAGGTGCTTTGAAACCTAATAAAAATCCAACACTAGTTGTTTGGCAATAAAGATTGTCTTATCATTAACTTAAATCAACAATACATAAGTCTGAGTAAAGAAAGTTTCAGAACCACAATGTAATCAAAATAATGTCTTTTTCTTCCCTTGGGTCTAGCCTTGAATCTCCTTCTTATACAAATAGTTCAAAAAACAACCTCCTCAATAGGAGGGTTGATTTTCCTCCAAAAATCCTTAAATTCTAGGCAATATGTCTCCTCGGATTTGTTGCGTAGCCACATTTATCCTTCATTGTTGACATGTACTTGAGAAGTTGTGGTTAGTTCCATATTGATAGCTAAGGGAACAAGGTCCCTATTTTTATGGTGGGTTGTTGGAAGAGGACTCATTGTCCCAAAAACTTGCTAAATTAATGTGCCTAGTTTGCCAAAGGTCATGAAAGCCATCATTCTGATTAAATTACCTAAACATTCACTCAACACAAGGTATAACACATAAATAATCAAAATTTATAATGAACAAGGTCAAGAATGCATGTTTTTAAGGTGGTTAGAGACTGCAAATGGGATTTTCAACATCTGTTACTAGGGCCCATCAATTGGTTATAAATGTTTATGGAGGAATGGGAAGGAAGCAAGAGGATAGTGGGTTGTACAGTAACAACTAAGGTGCCATTCATCTTGCAATGAAGCCTTCCATTCTAAAAAAAACATATATGACTCAAGTACCATTTCATATGATCAATTCTAGAAGATAGACAATTAACATTGGAAAAGATACACACAAGCCATAATCCCATAAACATGCTAAGAAAGGCAATAACTAGGGATAAATTGAGTTCTTGCTTATTTTCAATTGACCTTCAACCATGATGGTGAAGATGAGAATTTTTTTGGGTCTAAAGTTGAAGCATTGTCCAATAGGGCTGTAGTGGTGGAGTTGTTATAACCCGTCTACAAGTGGTAGATTCTTGATTACATGAAAATGGACATACAAATGTAAGAGTTGGTTAGGCGTGCATAGCCCTTAGAAAAATTTAGAGTAATAGGGTGCAAACAAATATTCCTGTATACCCTAGTTTTATGGGGGATGGATCCAAATAATTTTCCCAAGTTAAGTTTACAAGGTGGAATGTTAGGTTAAACATGATTCAGTAAAATAATTAAATCTATTTTAGGTAAATAATTTTTTTTTGAGTCCACGATATCAGTGGCCCATTGTATTGTACTCATGGATTTCATGTAATAAAGTCATTAAAAGGCTTAGAATATTTCAATATAAATACAATCATTTGTATTATGAGTAAGCACGATTGAGAAACGGAGGGGACTATAAAGAGGAGAAAAGGAAGTTACAAAAAATGTTGTAAGTGATATCCCCCATTTAACTAGACAATATAAGAGGAAGGACTAGCAAATTTATTCATGGACATAACCCACACAAGGAGAACCACATTATATATGTGTCTCTTTTTATCTAGTGTTAATTTGTGTTTTAGTTTCGTATTAATTTTATTACTTTGTGGTAATATGTTCATGGCAAATTTGAGTTATTAAATCATTAGATTTTAGTAAAAAATAAGACTTCTATCATGATCATTGGTCAAACTCTGTGAGCCCTCAAAAAACCATCAACTATTTAATTTCGTTGATTGCAAACCCATATTGTATTAAACAAATTACCTAGGATCTGGAACATGGACTTTTAAAGATCATTTGGCCATTGAGAGCAACCATTAGTCTTGGCGAAGGAGAAAGTGGTTATAATGACAATATACAAAAAATTCATATAAATACCAATCTTTATGTGTTCTTGACATCAAAACTTTTGACAAAACAAAACCAAAACTTTGGTAGATTTTTTTTTTCTTTTTTTTTTTAATGATACGTTAGGTGTGTAGTAGGAAAAATGCCCAAAAAAAAATATGTATTTACAATGAATATTCCATCAAAACTTGACATAAAAAACAAATTGCATTATAATTTTATAATTCTACTGTGATTCAAGTTCCATTCATTATGTTTCGAATACATTTTGACTGTCACTTAATTGACATGGTATAGGAGGAACAATACATGTCACTCCTTACATTTAATTTATTAGTTTGAGATTACAAGAAAATTGTGAATTGTGAGCAATGTATTTTTCTGTGTCCCTACCCTTTTTAACTCTTGTTGCTTTTGTCGTCACTATTGACTCCATCTCTCTCCTTCCATCTTTTAATAAATACTCTCTATTTGTTATTCATAATATTGAAATTACTAATTCTTACTTAGTTTATATGCAAACATATTTGTGATTATCATTAGTAACATTTTAATAAATAGACTCTATTTGTTATTCATAATATTAGAATTACTAACCCTTACTTATTATCTCTATTGCAAGCAGTAAATATTGCATTGGGTTTCTCGTCAAACCATATTAGTTTGGCTTTAACTTAAAACTCAATGCAATATTAATATAGTTGAACATTAGAAAATGAAATTTATTATTTTTCAAAAATAATTTAATTTATTTATCTGTTATTTCATTAGATATCAAATTAAACATCTTATTGCTCATTGCTTAGGAATTCCAGTTAATATTCAGGCATTTATGCTAGGCATTGATGTCACACTATACAATAAAATATTAATATAGTTGAACATTAGAAAATAAAATTTATTAATTTTCAAAAATAATTTAATTTATTAGCATTCAAAGCATTTATGTTGGAAAATTGAATGTAAGACTAACTAATGCAATATTAATATAGTTGAACTTAGAAAAATAAAATTTATTAATTTTCAAAAATAATTTTATTTATTTATTTGTTATTTTATTAGCTATCAAATTAAACATCTTATTGCTAATTACTTTTATTGCTAATTACTTAGAATCGTGTTAGCGTTCAAAGCATTCATGCTAAGCATTGATGTCAGATTATATGAATATTAGACATTATTTTAAGAAATGTCGACAATTTTAATGTGAGTCCCACGTAGACATATTATATTCCACTTGGGTTCTCCATCGTTTAAGTGGGAAAATAACGAAACTTTGGGAACCTATTGCATGTTAAAATATACTTGAACAATATACTTATTGCAATAACTTACATGGATTTAAAATTTTAAGTTTAATTTGGTTAAATTTTCATGTATGATCAAAAAATTATAATTTTTTTTTTATATTACGTCATATTATAAATAATAATTTCAAATGTTATAAAGTATATTTACACAGTGTTTAACGTCCAATTTGATTTTATAACAATAATTTAATTTTAATATAAATTTAATAAGCCTAATTTTTTTGTGTTTGTCCATTTTTATTTTATTTAAAATTATAGAATTTTAAATTACTAAAATAGTTTAGATATTAATATAATTTTTAAATGTCTTTGATAGGGTGATAAATACAGAGGGTATCCAAACGTGTGGTCAACGTTGTTCATTTAACCGTTGGTGCGGGGTTGATTTCCTTGTCTTTTCATTGTGCTCTAAGTACAGGGGGTAAATGTTTGGCGTGCGAAATTCCCATCATCCTTGTTGGGAGTGGGAACGTGAGAACGGCATTGGTATATGGAGGGTGACGCTCTTCCGGTCTGGTATGAAGTTGTAGTTTTGTGGTGGTCTAACGGGTGTCGGTCGAGCTTTGGTGACCTTCTTGACCTTTTCCGTTGGTGCCATATCTGGGAATGGCGGTGCTTCTGCAGTCGACGCCCCCTCCTCAACATTAGGGTCACATAATTGGAAGGTCTTCTTTCTCATGTGCAATTTCTTGCTTTTCTAAGTGGTCTCAATGCATTGTATCTAGTTATTGAGCTGACCCACGAGCCTTGTTGTGGGTGTTTAGGTAATTCCATTCTTAGTTTTCTTTTGTGTTTTCGGGGCAATCGGTCTACCCTATAAAGTGGTTTTCCTCTAGGGTTCTGTATTCTTGAGGGATTTTTTTTACTGTCTGCAATCCACTGTTGGACAATTAGATACTTGGGTTGGTAGAAGGTTGCTTATCCTAAGGACTTCTAGTCAATGATTCATCCGCGAGGGTTTGGGATTTGTGAGTCGATGGTTAACTGTTTGTCGTTGGGGTTATGTCTATGCTTCCTGTAGTTCCCTCGATCAAGATTGTAGGTGACCCTCTGGTGTGTTTGGGGAGTCTCTCTGCATTCATTTCAGTTATGTGCTTTGTTAATGGTTGGCCCTCTCCGTAGTCAATTGGTGCCTTTTGTTCTGTTACAATGTGCCCTGTGTCGCGCAATGCTCACTCTCTGCCCCCATCAAAGAGAATTTCAGTCAACCAGGGGGGGGGCAGGGCGCAGAATTTGCATCTACAGATGGCAATGGTGGTTAAGGAGTCTCCGAGTTCTGGTCGGGGTGGTCGAACCGCTAGTAGCTCGGCTCAGGCGGCTTCGGGGGCTCATGGTGGTCGAGGCATCTTGTGGGCTGGTCATGGGCGACGAACCACGCAGACATCGAAGAGGGGTGGATTGACACGTAGAGGTGGCATTGGCAGACGAGGTAAGGACCAAAAACTTGGGCGTGGGGAGACTACGAATCGACACTGTTGTTTGGAAAATTGTTGGGATCTAATTCAATCTGTATTGGACCGCCTAGAAGATTTTAAGAGGGCTCGTGATCTAATATTCACCCTATGAGTGACACCAGTTAAAGATTTATTGTTTAAAGGTATTACAGACTCGTGTGCTGGTGTGTGTTCTGTGTTATTGAAGCAATGGATCGATCATATTGCCAATACACAGACAATAAAATGGAAAGACAGCAGAGAAATACAATAAGAAAACACAAAGACACAAGAGTTTCAATGAGGAGTTGACCTTATTCTCCAGGGCTATGTCTCTGATTCAGCTTTCAGTGGTGGCCTTGTTTTATTGTGCCTTTAAGCAGAGTATTACAATACAGGGACTCAATGTGAGTTCTCCTGAAGCAGTTTTCGCTTGGTAGGGTGGTTCTTGGATTCCCCAAGCCACTGGAGTACACAGACTCTTCTTCCTACCAGCTTTGTGACCTTCTGGTCTACAGTGGCAAGAGCCCAATATGGTGCTCAGCATGGATAGATTCCTCTATGGGATGGCTTGAATCTCTCAAGCTCTGGTGCTCGACGCCGCCGCTGGTCAGCTCGGCCCTCTGTCTCTTTCTACTTTTTTTTTGCTTTACTGCCTTCTTCTCTGTGTATTTTGTCCTCCTCTCAGGATTCTAGTCTTTTTCTTCGTCTCTCCGACTTCACTGTGTATTATGTATGTGTTCATGGTTTTTAACCATTCTAACTCATGCTTGTTCGGTTCCTCTTCCACCATTGTCGATTCACCTTCTGCAACTGCGCTTGGAGTTCCCTATTCGGCATCAGCATGAACGCTCAGGAAGTGGCCACTTGTCTTCCTCTAAACAGCGCCAGCCTGCTCTGTCGGTTTGTTTCTTCAGTTACGTCGTGGATGAAGTCTTTCCTCCACTGTGGCGGTCAAACGGATTCCAAATCTTTACAAATCGCAGCGTATTTCCCGTCGATTCTGCGTCCTCCATCAGGTTTAATCTCAGCCGTCCGATCTGGGGCCTCCAGATCCAACGCCATACGCGCGTCCCGCACGGTTGACTTGCTCGACTGATAACGTGCAATCAATGACGATTTTCTCTCACCTCCGCCTGCCACGCGTCGATCAATGTATGGGATTGCTCTGCTTTCTCCAAAACCGTTTACAATTTGAGGGGCCTCGATCAATACCGTCGGTTTCCAGAGCGCGGGTCCCGCATTTGTAATTTTAGTGCTTTTGCATTTTCGCCCGCAGTTCTCTAGTTCGCCATGCGTCCATGTGCTCAGGCTTCCCCCACTTTGGCCTTATTTTCCCAGCGATCACGCATCAAAATCCACCTCCTTTTCTTGATCCAGGGCTCCTAGGGGATGTTTTGACCTCTTGCACAGTCTCCATGGGCCTCGGTCAGCGCGCTTTGACCGAGGTCCTCGTCGTTCCACGCTAGCTGCCATTGCCACTAGTTCAGGGGTGTTTTTTATCGTTGTTTTGGAATTCTTTAAAGATTTGTCTGACCTGATACAGTCATGGTTCTTTAATCAGTCTTTTATGGATCCAATTTGGATCACGACCTTCACACTGAAAAAACTTTTGGACCACCAAAAGTTGGTTTTCTTTTAAGCATCGACTAAGTGAGGATACTGTTATCTCACTTGTCCAATCTCAATCCACTTTGCACTGCTCGGCTTCAAACCTTTGAGTCCAATTCTAAGGTACTCAACATCTCCTCTGCATCGTCCTCACCTTCCTGTCCAAGACTGTGTCTTCCTGCAATTCATTAAGATATTCAGGTAGCAAGTCATCAATAGAAGGCAATTGACTTTGCTCTTCAGGATCCTCAATCATTGAAGGCTCAAACAATCTCAAGCAATCTGCATTTACGACTGAGTAGATGTGCATGTAAGCTGGTAGATCAATGCGAAAAGCATTTTCACCAATCTTCTCAAGTATCCTAAAAGGTCCATACCTGATAGGCTTTAGCTTTTTACCTTCACCTTGCATTTTTTCCTTGCTAATATATAGCCAAACCTGGTCTCCAACTTGAAAACTATGCTCCATCTGATGCTTGTCATCCCTAGCCTTATATTTGGCTTGGCTCGTTTCTAGTTGTTCCTATACTGCCTAGTGGAACTCCTCGATCTGTTCAATGAGCCTAGTTGCCTTGTCCAGATCACTGTGTCCATCAACCATGGTATCTTTACCAAAGACAAAATCCAAAGGTGACCTTGGTATGAAACCAAAAACAGGTCTCAAAAGGAGATCTCTATGTAGAAGAGTGTTTGGCTCTGTTGTAAGCATGTTGCACATAACACAAGTGTTCATCCCAAAGATTAGAATGTTTTCTGCAATATCCCCTCAGTAACTAGATCACTGTCCTGTTAACTACTTCTGTCTGGTCATTAGTTTGTGGATGAAAAGTTGTGCTTTTCTTCAGTTGGGTGTCCATCAGTTCCCACAGACTTAACCAAAACTTCCCCACAAATCGGGTGTCTCGATCAGATACAATAGAAGTGGGTAAGCCAAAATGAACCCATACATGTTCAAAGAACAATTTTGCAGTTTGTTCAACTGTAATCTGTTTATTACAAGGTATCAAAATACACATTTTGTTGAACCTATCCACAACCACATATAAATAATCATGACCTTTCCTAGATTTAGGTAGTCCTCCAAGAAAATCCATGGAAATACTTTCCCAAGGGTGAGAAGGAACTGGTAATGGAGTGTACAAGCCTAGTTTTCTATTGTTGGGCTTGCTTTTAGCAAACATAGTACACCCCCTTACATATCTAGAAACTATCTCATTCATTTTCCGCCAATAACAAAATCTTTGCAGCTGTGCAACTGTTTTACTTACCCCAAAGTGACCTGATATCAGAGAAGTGTGTGCCTCTCTAATTACCTTTTCTCTCTCTGTTTGTGGAATGCAAAGTTTCCCACAATGATATAAGAGTCGGTCCTTCACATGATAGTCCAATTATTCTACCTTTTTGCCTTGACTCAAAGTTGCATATACATCTTTAAAGTCTATATCTTGAGCATATTGTTCAATGTAAATTTCATGAAGTACAGAATTATGCTTAAGTATAGTAGATGCATTTATAATGGGTCTAGATAACATGTCTGTAACTTTGTTGTGTATGCCATTTTTATATCTGATGACTAGATGAAACTGTTGTAGAAACCCCATCCATCTGTAATGTCTTGATTGCTACAACTTAGTTTGGGAATGTAGATATTGAAGTGGTTGATGATCAGTATGTATTACTGTCTCTTTCCCCATTAAGTAATGTTTCCACTTTTTCACACTCTGAACTAATGCATACAATTCTTTGTCATATGTAGGACAGTTAACTACTGCAGGATTAAAAGTCTCAGAATGATAACATATGGGTTTACCGTGCTGTGTCAACACTAGTCACTGGCATCTGTTTGGATTTCAAACGGTCTTTGTAGATCAGGTAGTTCTAATATAGGTGTTGTACTAATCTTTTCTTTCAAGGTGTCGAAGGCTTTTTGATATTTGCTTCCCCACTGAAACACCTTGTTCAATCCTATCAAAGCATGTAAGGGAGCTGCAATCGAGGAAAAATTAGAAATGAACTTCCTCCAGTATTGTGTTGCTCCTAAGAAGCTTCTCACTTATGTAGCAGACTTGGGTTTAGGCCTGTTTACAATGACTGCCACTTTAGAGGGATCTATTTTCAATTCACCACCCCCTACTATATGACCCAAATAATTTACAGATGTTTTTCCAAATTCACATTTTGAGAGTTTAACATAAATTTTTTCTCTTTTCAAAACATCTAATGTCTACTTAACATGCTTTAAGTGTTCTTCCCACGTTTTACTAAAAATCAGAATGTCAACCAGCTACACAATAACAAAATCATCAAGAAAAGGCCTGAGTACATCATTCATTAATCTCATGAAAGTAGCAGGGGCATTGATCAAGCCAAAAGGCATCACTAGCCACTCATACAATCACTGCTTTGTTTTGAAAGCAGTCTTCCATGCGTCTTGCTCTGCAACTCTGACCTTATGGTATCCATTATGCAAATCCAGCTTGGTGAAATAAACAACTTCCTTCATTCGATCTAAAAGATCATCTATGCGAGGAAGGGGATAATGATTTTTTATTATTATCTTATTCAGCGCTCAGTAGTCAATGCACATTCTGCACGAAACATCTTTCTTTCTCACCAAAATGATTGGTGACCCACATGGTGATGTGCTAGGCCTGATGAACCCTTTCTCAAGCAACTCCAACACCTACTTCTTGATTTCAGCATTCTCTAAAGCAGACAACCTGTACATCCCAATGTTAGGGAATGGAACAACTTGTTGCAAAATAATATCATGTACTATTTCCTTTTTGGGTGGCAGACCTTTAGGTTCCTGAAACAGGACATCATACTCTGAAACAATGTTTTCTATATCAACTTGTTGTTGAGCATTACAGCCCTCAAATACATCGGTTTTATCAAGTTTCTTTTCCTTTACAACCATTAGTAAGAATTGTTTGCATGAATTTGTCATTCTTTTCATCTGCCTAGAATTTATGAGAGTATGATTATTCTTAAGCCTGTGAACTCTTACAAAGTATTCGATTCCATATTTAACAAGTAGATACTTGTTCTCAGCTCTATAGAAAATAGTCTTTCTATCATACAAGTAAGGACTTCCTAAAATAATTCCACATATATCCAAAGGAATTATATTTAACTCAACCTCATCTACAAATGTTGACCCAAAAGAAAACTTGAGTTTGCACTGTCTAGTCACTTGTAGTTGTGCTTTATCATTCAACCATCCTAACAGGTATGGTTTCTTGTGAGGTGTAGTTGCTAATCCCAATTTCTTTACAATTGCTTCAGAAATCAAATTTACTTGTGAGCCACTATCAAACAAAGTATCAATCTTTTGATGTTTGGAAATAACTTGAACATGAAAAAGCTCATGTCTTTTTCTCTCATGTTCTTCATCAATAATAGTTTGAGCAGAATTACTAGTAGATGCTTCAGAATTCTTACCTTTTATACCTATGGCTACAATGATTGTTTCATCTCCTGAGTCTGACCCCAAATCTTTCTGAATAGCTTGCAACAATCTCTTCCTTCTTGCCTTCGAACTTCTAGAGCTTCAGCTCTAAGATGCAAACTCGCAACAATGCTCATCATCATGCCCCTCCTTTTCACAGTGAGTGGATGAGGCTTTGCCCTTTCTGTGCAGTGTTAGCCTTCCTTGTTTTCCACTTATGCTTTCTTTTCTCCTTGCTCTTGCTTACAGTGGGTTGGGATGGTCCCCCACTTCTGGATTTCCATTCTTTCCTCTAGCTTCTGGATGAGTAGCTTGTACAGATACCTCATCTATACTAGTGGGATTAAACATGAGGATGGTATGCCTCATGTAGCTATGTAGACCACCAATGTACTTCAAAAGAGTCTCTGGTGAGTCTAATGAGATACCCAACATCAATTCTCTCTTTCTAAACTCTTAATTATACCCGTGCACACTTTTCCCTTTCAACTGCCGAAGAGTATGCCAACTCATCATGGCTTGTTGCATGTAGGCTAATGGATAGAACTGTTTTTTTATTGCAGCAACAAACTCACTCCAAACAAGGATGGTCTTGCCATGTTTCTTCATATCAGCTTGGATTTTTCCTTCCCACCAAACCAAGGCAGTGCCTCCTAGGCATAGGCTTGCCAACTGAATTTTAATCTTGTCTGAGTTGATATTCTGCACTCTACAATACACATCAATTTGTCTAATCCAATTGTCCAACTTTTCAGCATTTAGCTATCCATCATATATAGGCAAATCAAATTTAACATCTAGCTTAATCAAAGATGTTTTCTTATTATGCACAAGGCTATTAGGAGGTGTAAGAAAACTTTCCTCTTTCCCTTTTCCTTTTGAGTGGGCATGGGAATGAGACTCATCTTCTTCTTTGTCTTGTTTAGAACCTGATGAATCTTCATCCTTATGCTTTCTAAAGTCCCTATACATTTTTTATACCATATACTTTATAGCTAGGAAACTCTCTATGAATTGACGGCCCAACCCCATAGAACCTTCCTCTGACATTGTCTTCCGAGGATAGACTCTCCCAATTTCAGGATTAGCTTCGTCCAACTCTCCTTCTCCTAATTTGAGCTTTGATCTAGTGAGCATTCAACAACTAAACCAACACAAGCTTGTCTAACCTTGCAGCCTAGAGCTCTGATACCACTTGAACTGATATTCACCCTATGAGTGCCATCAATTGAAGATTTATTAAACAAAGGTACTACAAACTCTTGTGCTAGTGTGTGTTCTATGTTATTTAAGCAACAGATTGATAATATTTCCAATACACAGACAATTGAATGGAAATAAAGCAGAGAAATACAATAAGCAAACACAAAGACACAAGAATTTTAATAACGAGTTCACCCTATGCTCCAGGGCTACATCTCCATTCCAACTTTCAGTGGTGGCCTTGTTTTATTGTGTCTTTGAGCAGAGAATTACAATACAGGGACTCAATGTGAGTTCTCCTGAAGTAGGTTTCGCTTGGCAAGGTGGTTCTTGGATTCCCCAAGCCACTAGAGTACACAGACTCTTCTTCTCCTACCAGCTCTGTGACCTTCTGGTCTATAGTGGCAAGAGCCCAATGTGGTGCTTAGCCCGGACAGATTCCTCTATAGGATGGCCTGAATCTCTCAAGCTCTCTGGTGCTCGATGTTGCCGCTGGTCAGCTCAACCCTCTGTCTCTTTCTGCTTTTGCTTCACTGTCTTCTTTCTCTGTGTATTCCATCCTCCTCTCGGGATTTTGGTCTTTCTTCGTCTCTCAGATCGTTCTCTGACTTGACTATCTATTCTTTCTCTGTTCATGGCTTTTAGTCATTCGTTCCAATGCATGTTTGGTTCCTCTTCCACCTCTGTTGATTCACCTTCTGCAGCTATGCTTGGGGTTCCCTGTTCAGCATCAGCATGAATGCTCAGGGAGTGGCCACTTGTCCTCCTCTAAACAGCGCCAACCTGCTTCGTCAGTTCGTTTCTTCAGTTACGTCGTGGAAGAAGTCTTTCCTCCACCGTGGCGGTCAAACGGATTCCAAATCTTTACAAATCGCGGTGTATTCCCTTGTCAATTTCGCTTCCTCCATCAGGCGCGATCTTAACCACCCGATCTGAGCCCTCCAGATCTAACGCTATATGCACGTCCCACGTGGTTGACTTGCTCGACCGATAACGTGCAATCAGCGATGGTTTTCTCTCACCTCCGCTTGCCACACGTTAATTGTTGAGTGGGATTGCTTCGCTTCCATCCAAAACCTTTTACCATTTGAGGGCGCCCCGATCAATACTGCTAGTTTCCAAAGTGCGGGTCCCACCTTTGTACGTTTAGCGCTTTTTGCCTTTTCCGCCCACAGTTCTCCAGTTCGCCATGAGTCTGAGTGCTCAGGCTTCCTCCATTTCAGCCCTATTTGCCCAGAAATGCATGATTAGCACTAAGCGCTAATCATGCATAAAAATCCACCTCCTTTTCCTGATCTGGGGCTCTGAGGGGCTATTTTGACCTCCTGCGTAGTCTCCATGGGCCTCAGTCAGTGCGCTTTAACTGAGGTCCTCATTGTTCCACGCTGGCTGCCATTGCCACTAGTTCAGGGGTGTTTTTGATCGTTGTTTTGGAATTTTTAGAGATTTGTCCTGACCTGATACAGTTATGGTTCTTTGATAGTCTTTTATGGATCCAATTCGGATCATGCACTTCCTTGTATGATGGAGGAATTTTGGTGAAGCCATTTCATATTGAATACAAACATCACAATTCATTAGATTAGACTTCATATTTTCTTTCCATTGGTGATAATTATCATTACTTAGCATAGGTGTGCCTTCATTATCCATTGTTTCTGACTTGCCTTGATATTCTTCTTAAGGGCCAACATTTTTGAATTTGTTTTCTCTTTAGAGTGCTTACTTTTACTTTTACTCATGAGTGCAAGTTCAGTTGTTTCACTGTCATCATCACTACCATTATTACATAGACAAGGAAATGGACCACAATTAGAATAAATCCCATACCTAATAATTCTTTGTTACTATCTTCTTCATTTTGGATCAATAAAAAATGGGGTGCTCCCAAACCTGAATATTTGCTGACATCTGTAACTACCATTTCATCTGATATATCACTATCATAGTTTTTGGAATCCCTCCTTCGAGCTTATCTTCTTCTTTCCCATCATCTTGAAAAATATCCTTCAAGTGATCAAGCTTCTTCTAAAGGACTTGCTCCAATTCCAATTGTTGAGAAAAATACTTAGAGTGGGGGGGCGGGTTGAATCATTATTTTAAAAACTATCTTACACTTTTCTTTTCTTATTCAAATTTATGTACATGACTAGAATGAAGTAAACGTGTGTATGTATGCGACTATTACGTAGACAACTATCATATATCCAGTTAACTAAATTTTCAGGTAATTCATCGTCTGTTTAACTTGAATCAGTGTATCAATAATTCATTAGGCATTTATTAAGAAGTAACATTGTGCAGTAAGAAAAGAGAAAACCAGCACACATAAGAAATATGTCAACACATATGAACACTAGGATTTTTAGGTGGAAACCCAATGTGGGATAAAACCATCATTGTTGTCATCTTTGTCTTCATCTTTTATTATAATTAAAAACTTCTTACAATATTGTACTGGCACAGAATCATGCCAACATGTAGGAACCCACCTACAAAAGGCTAAAACCTTCTCTCGTTCTCCAACACCCACTGGAAGGGAGTTCCAACCCCCTAATCTCATTTACCGGCACCCACTGGAAGGGAGATCCGACCCCCTGATCTGATTTACTAGCTACTACTAGAAGGAAGCTTCGACTCCCTTACTAAAGGCTCCAACCCTCAACACTTTTGTGGACCACGTTTCATAATTTTCATACTGGATCCACCTGACTCAAAACATCACAACCTATAGGCCACCTTTCATAAAATTTTCATACTAGACCCACTATCATCATTTAAGCCCAATATAAAATAAAAAACTAAAACCAATCACTGTATCAAATCACTGAACCAACTTAATCACCAAATAATTGAATAAACCAATTACCAAATCTCAAACAACCAAAGAAACTAGATCATCTCAATTCATTGTATACTCTTTATCAGAATGTCATACCACTTACTATTCATCATAGAAGCCAGATCCTATCACTGCAAACCCTGGTCAGTCTTATGTCAGAATATATATGCAACTATTTTGAGACATATCCACTTATATATGTGCTATCTCTTTAGATAACCCACGTACAAATGTCAAAACACTGAACCCTAAATCTAAATCACTACACTACTAAAATCAATCACTGAAACACATAATGGCCTTGTCACAGATATCTGAACCAAATACAAATCATCTCATAGCAGCATCATTTCTATTCAACATTTCATAACATAATCAGTTCAACCTCAACCAACATTGTCAAACATAGACCAGCATGAAAGTCTTCATCAATAGACAACATCAAACACAACAAGACTGATCAGAGATCATATATAGCAAAACCCTAGCATATGTACGTGAACCTTATAAGTCACTTCTGCATATGTATGCGCCTTTCAAGAAGCATACTCATGTACAGATCTATCCATACTGCATAATTGATACACGACTACCTAGAAGCAGATCCACATATGTATGCGATCTTTTTGAAGAAAACATGTGTACATATTTGTAACTATTGAGTCATACCTTCCCAGCACAACAAAAGATCAATAAAACCCAAATATTGGAATACACTATAAAAGACACAGATCATAATATTATGATCACAAATCTATTGACCCATAAGAAGATTATTCAATGTGTATTCATTTCAAATCTATAATATCGTATCCATCACCACACTCCCGGGGGCACACTTATTTCAGATCAAATAATTCATCAATAACCCATCTCATGCACACACCAAAAACACTTTTATCTCCATCTCTTTATATAGCTTAGACCTTAGCCAATACATGGGTCAAACCCTTAGTTATGTCAATGGCATTCTTTGACGAGATAAAATATATGTTGTTGCGGTCATTACTATGGGCCATGGTAAAGACCCTTGGTATTTAGAATACCATGGTGAAACAAATGTAGATGACTTTTCTTCATGATTCTAGGAAAATTAGTGTCTTGTCGAACGACTAACCCTCTAGGTTTGGCAGCTACCCTAGAAACAATAGTTTAAAGCAATTCAATGATCTTTCTTATGTGTAACAGATAAGAGAAAGATAGTAGAAAACCAACTTATAACTTTCGCTTGATCCCTTGCTTGATCTCTCTCTCCTTTGGCAGATCCAGTAACTCCTCGCCATACTTAACACACTTGGAGAGTACCTGCACAAGTACAACAACAAAGAACTGTCAAAACATCGTCATCTATTACAATATAAACATTATAGACTCAGATATATAATGAACAAATGAAAGCATTCACAATCACACAATCAATTGGGAAAAATCCTGAAGAAATTTATTAATAATAAGGAGAATTACAACCCAGTTGTCTGATCCAGCGCCATCCTCCTAGCATTAATCCTTCTTCACCTCATGAACTAGCAAGAACACACCAACAAGAATACAATGCTCTCTCCTCAACACTAAAAATAGTAGCACTTACTTGCAATTCACAACAATTCAACCTTCTGATCTCTTGGATGGGAGATCCTTTTATAGATGTTTGCAAGAGGATGAGTCATCTATGGGGATTGATTAGTGTCATTCCACTTGTTACAATTGGTTCCACAAGAGAGGGGAATTGGAGATGGTTTCCTAATTCCTTTGGTCATCCTTGGGTGAATTCAGAGAGGTAAGTGGCATAGGAGAAGTTTCTAGAAGATTCCATGAACAACCAACTAACAAACTATCCCAGAAATTTGTCCATCCTTGCCCATCACACCCTATAGAAGGCCTAAACAGTATGCATCGCACTTTGACAGTGTACCAGTCAATATGCATCTCACCCTGACAGTGTAGCAGACAGTATGGTTTAGTTTTAGCACTTTCTGTATGATTTCTGAGATGGAACTTTCGGGGAATGATGCACTCAAATGACTAAGTTTCTTTAGGGTATGAAACAACTCTTTTAGCAGTTGATGAGCCCTAATACATCGACATATAAGTTTGGGGTTGATGTGCCCAAATATGTCTATAATAGTTTCCCCTAAAACATGAGGTCATAAATATTCATGTTGAGTGAAATGCTTTATCATGAGGATCTGAAGTTTTTAACTGGAAAGTGACCTCCATAAGTTACAATACAATACATCATCATAATATGATTTTCATGATCTAGCTGAGGGAGGCATTCCCATGCTCAACTTTATAAATTTTCATTTCATGTACATAGATCAAATAGCTGTCTGCAGATACAGACTGGTGATTCTATAGATATAGAGTCATCATCCATGATTAAGATGACCATCTGTGTAGAGCCTTTGTACATTTGATGTTTTTGTATCCCTGAATATATTGCAACCCGGATGGATGAAACTAGATCCGAGGTATTCAAACTCATTCAATCTTTGCCCGATGTACAAGTCAAACCATGTGAAGAGATGTTCTGAAGTCGAACATGGAAAGACATCGCCTAATTTCCAACCAATGATGTGAGCTGTTAACAGGCGCGAGAGGGATAACCAATAATGATAGCAATCCTCAAGGTATTACAATACAATTCACATGGTGTGAATACATGATCCAATGTCGAACACCATGCAAAATCTTTCGATCGAAGGCTATTGATGTCAACTTGTCACCGGAAGTGAGAAACTTGCCATTGATGTAAACAAGCTTCAAAGCACTGGAAGAGTGTTTCTAAGTCAACTTCTTTGATAATGAGCTGATGTTGACAATGTTAGTGTCGGTATCTTCATCCCTCCATCAGTGATCAAATTCTCTTGTTGCATTGCATGTTAGGTGTCTCATCCGATCAACTTCATTCCATTAGGGTCATGGATCATTTGATGGTAGTGGCATATTATACATTTTCCCTCATAGTCTTTACCTACTGGCCCATTTTCATACATCTAGATCATCTACAGTCATCTTTTGTCTTTAAATCTGGAAAAGTCATTTTTATGGTTTTAGGTCTCATTAGGTCTAGGGTTTCATCAATAAGGTCTTGAAAACACTCAATAATGGTCAGCAGATGCATGAGAAGGTCAAATAAAGTCTCAGCAACAATAATTTCAATAATCACATGCTCAGTGATTGATTTTTCCTCAAAACCCTGTTTTGAGGAAAAACAAAGTTTTTTATGTTTTATGTACAAATTTTATGTAATTTAATTTTCTCTATATGTAATATTTTCAAAGAGGCAGCCTTGGTCACCTTGCCAAGCCTCTGCAACTCCATTTCCTGCAATAGAAACAAAATGTCAAAGCATTTAGTCCATCAAAGGAAAAAAGTAAAGCAAACTGCCCAAAAAGAGAGTTTTTTAAAGCAAGTGAAAAGCAAACATTAGCAAAGTGGGTTTTCATAAGTCAAAAATTAAAACCATTGCTATGTAAAGTATTTTCATATCAAAGGAGGCTCATTTGTGTCCAAAGGAGAAGAGAGCAAGTGAAATTTGCATTTTCAAAGCAAAGGGAGCGATTCTGTAGTCAAACGATGAAAACTTGCAGGCGCGGCGCACCTGGGTCAATGCACGGCGCACACAAAGCGCAGTTTGTGTTGAAATTTTGTACTGGCGCGATGCATTGAGCTAGCACAGCACACTTGTGAGGTGGTGCGGCGCACCAGTCAACAGCACCCGAAATTTATCCAAATGCCTCCTCCAAACTTCCAAATTTCCAATTCCTCATTGCACAAGTAAGTTGACATTCCCATATGACTAATCCATGAGTTTGCTTCAGTATTTATAGTGATTTAATAGGGTAATATTGAAACCCTAGTTCCTTACATAGTTTTTTGAAAAAACACTGCCTAGGGTTTACAAATCACTATTTTTGCTGCTAAATCCCACCCCTACCATTTTCACTCCCTCATTCCCTCACTTCATTTTCTCCCTCCCTTTTCATTCATAATTACCCATTCCCTATTCCCCACATCCCTAAAACTACCAACCCTAATTAACAATCCTAAACCATAAAATATCATTCCCCAAACCCTTCTATTCCCCAAAAACCCTACCAGCAGCATCCCTAATCCCTCATACACAATCCCTCCATAGTATTTATCATCAAACCCTTTCTTTTAGCAACAAATACCCATTGACACTATAAAATCTCTTCATACTCATCTAATTAAAATCAAGCATTGGCAAACATGGAGTTGGATTCTTCCTATGACAGAAATGAGGAAACAGTTAGTGACTCTTCTAGAGAAATTCATGCACCAAGGAGATCTCATAAGAGTGGAAAACATAACCGGGAGGAGCCTACTTCACTTGCCGAGCTATTGGCTTGTCCTCTTGCTGTCACATGCTCCCAACATTAATCTTGTTACCAATTTTGTGAGATGGTGGAAAGAGTCAAATACCATCATGAGCTTGCCAAACTGTTTGTACTCCAACTTCACAATGGCCAAGTCAATTTGGCAAGCGTGACATTCACCTTGACACCTGAGACAATATCTCAAGTAACCGGTATTTCGAATGTAGGTGAGCAGTGGAATAAGGGGCAGTTGGTAGACAAGGAACATTATGAGCCTTATATCAAGGCTAGTTTTCAGAGGCAGATTAGTAGAGTTTTCCCTTTCAGGTACCTTCACAACACATATGCTCCATTGATGAAGCTCATAATTAAATATTTCAGCTGTGAAGGCAGATTTTCTCGCCTATATGCCTACCATATCAGATTGTTGATGAACTTTACTAGGGTGAGGATGATGAAACTCCCCTATTTCATTTGCCAAAATATTGAGAAGATGACCACATTGGTTCAAAGGAAGTCTGCTCATCAACAGTATAACAACATCTATCACTTTGCACTAATCAAAATTGTGGTTTTGCATCAACTTAGTCTACTTAATGTTTCATGGGAGGATTTCATTGCACATGAGGTCTTTACAGGTCCTCAAGTTCCCCCATCAGTTTTTCATGAGGCAGGAGAGCCTTCACATCAGTAATAGGTGCATGAGACACAAACCACCAGTGTGCCAGTATTTGTCACATACCAAAAGGGCACTAGGAGATTGTTTGCAGCAGCGAAACGAGTACTATCTCCACCCAGGGTGGAAGGGGTCTCATTTCCTTCAACAACAAATTAGGTACAGGACAAGGGTAATCAGCCATTACATGATGAAGGGCCTTTAGAAGGTCAAGAGAGAGATTTCATTCTCATTCAAGATGATGACACTGATTTTGGCTCCCAAAGCTCAAAGCTTAAGGAGATCATTCAGGAGCAGCAAGATGACATTCATAATTTGTCTCTCAACATGGAAAGAGCCAAGTGGATAATAAAATATCTGGAGTAGAGGAACAAACACCTATAGGATCAGCAAACCATCATGGAACTCCAAAACATAAGAGAAAACTGGCAAGCCGGCAAGAGGAGGAAAGTCAAGTTGACAACACTTGAACAAGAAATTGAAGTTAATCGTGAGTCTTGGCTTGAAAGTGAAAATATGCATTTGGAGAAGCTACTAGAAAAGGCCAACAAAGAGAAAAATATGTTGAGGCACATGGCCTACCGCTACTTGGCGAAAAACAAGGTGTGCAAAGCAAGAATCAGGATTTTGAAGGCCAAGTTGAAGAAAGCATTAAGGAAGAGAAAAGAGCAAGATAGACTCCAGATCTTGGCTGAGGCTTCCTTAGCCCAACACAACACTTAATGAAGGACACTCTCCCCAAATTTCAAGAAATTTGGGAAACTTTTTGCAAATTTTGAATTTTTGGCCTAAAAAACAGGTTTTTCTGCCTGGTGTGTCGTGCCACCTGGTGCGTGCTTTTGATATGGACCTCCTTTCAAGGAAAACTCAGCATTTGTGGATTCCTCATGGAAACATATGAATGCACTCACATGGACAAGAAATTTTGACAAGTTTTGAGCTTCCAAAAGGGTCAAAAACACCTCAAAAATGACCTTTCTGCCCCTTTTTGGCCACACAAGAAGCAGTGTTGGGAGAACTCATTTTTGGAGGGGAAAATGGAGACCAAATTTAGAAATTCCACTTGTTCTAGATAGTAGACAGGTAGAAATTTCTAACAAGTCCACTTGGAGAAAATTTGGTGCACGGGAAGGCCTCCAAAATCAGCTCCAAAGTAGCGTGGCGCATAGGGATAGGAGTGCAGCAGACATGATGGAATTTTGTCATTTTGGCCAAAAAAACTATGTTTTTTGCATAGTTTCTTCTCAATTTGAATTTTCTCTTTCTAATAGTGAAACTCGTGATGTAATTTGATGTGACTTGATGGATTTTGATGTAAATATGTTGAATTCTCACTCATAGACGTAGATTCATCATGAAAAGATAGTTTGCAACTGAATGAATCAGTTTCCTAGTTTTTAGAGGCAAGTTGTTCCACTACCTAGTTTTTAGTTCTCAGTTTAGATCTTGCTGAAATAGCTCCTAAACTTATGAAATCAGCCCCTAAAGGCTAGGATGATTTTTTTGTTGCCTATATCTAGTAGTTTTTCAGTCATTGGCAAAGGTTGGACTCTTGTGAATGCTTTGAGCATTATTGTACATTCATCTCTGCAGTTTGGCAAAGGAATAGACCAAGGTTTGCGGCACCTTATGGGATTCTTGTGGCAATTTGATTTGGTATTGCTTTTCCCTCTATAATGCAATTTTACATGTGTTTATGTATGTCATCATCTGTCTCTGTTCATCTTAACTAAATAAAACAAGGATAAAGGTAGAATTTATTGATGTTTGCAGTGCTCTACCTTGGGTTTGTTTAATTATTTATGTTTTCAACTATTTGGAGAGGATCCCTAAGACTTTCATGCCCTCTTCAACTCCTCACCAGTCTAAAAGCTCTCCATCTCACTCAATTTGAAGTACCAAGCCATTTATCTACCTCGGCCCATAGAGATCTCCACAAGACTGTGTCCATTCCCCATACCCAAATCTTCCTTTCACTTTTGAGCCAGCAAAACATCATCAAATTCAATAAAACTTTTATGAGCATATACCTAGCCTAAAATTAGTCTTTATATTAGTCATCTCAAGCTTTAGTGATCATATTTTCCTAATATTGACAAGGAGAGAGCCCTCTCTCGACCTGATAGGGCTAGCTACTAGGTTAAGCATGGTTTGATGTTACCCTAGATGCTACCTTTCTCAGCCTGAGGTAGATTTAGGCTCTAACATATTGGCGAACATACTGGGGAGAAAGTTTATTTTCATTGTTTTTCTTTGTAGACTACAAACGGACCCTGAAGTTAGCCAGGTAGCCTTTGAAACGCTCTTGCCTTGCATTAGTGAAAGTAGATGAATGCTGCTTCAGTCAATCTTTGGTCTAGTTTATAAACTGAACATCTGATCTAAACGATTACCCCAGTATCATTAAGCAATTCTAGACTTTGGATGATGAGTTTAGAATTTGATAGGTTGAACAAGTTGATAATCTCCATTTGATTTTTGGGAATAATTCAACACACTGGCTTCCAGAAGATACACCAGGCCCAATCCTGATCCAGATCCTCCTCCCATGTATGAAAACCCAAATCTCATCCCAAGAATTCTCCGCCAAGAAAGTTCTGTGATTCTTGTGTTTAGATATCGCTCATGCCTGTTTGTTTTTGAATATCTTGAACATCTTGAGTTTGATGAACATTTTGATTTGTCGTTGTTTGAGATTAAATCTGAAAGTGTTGTTGATTCTACTATCTTAAATCTGGAGTTTGTTAAAGATCTTGAAACTGAAAGGACAAATAGATCAATTGATAGTTATATCTTGAATCTTCATAATTCCATTGTGGCTTCAAATATTCTCTAGTTTTTAGAATCTACATCAGCAACTCTTGGTTCATCCGCTCTTGCAACTGGTTCAAAAATTCCTACCGAACCTCCTTTCATTCCCACCTTTCCCGTGCAACCCACTATATCAGATCAAAGAACTCCTATCTCTTCTCCCCCATCAACCCCTTCAACACCTCAAACATCTCGTATTTCCTCTCCTCCTTCGACACCTCATACACCAATTAAGCGTCAGCTACTATCATTGTTCCAATTCCTCCTACATCCCCAAGGCCAGTTGTAAATCCACCTAGAGCAATGGCTGCCCGATATGCACCCCTTGTGTTGCCTCAAAACTTGGATGCCATGCCTGCTGACTACCAAAGAAAAATCCCATTATTTGATGGCACTCCTCAAAGTATCACAGCTCATTAGCATGTGGATAGGATGACAGATTTCTTTGACCTTCATGAGATTGATGCTGAAAATGTGACTGTGAGACTATTTGTGCAAACTTTTGGAGGTGAAGTGCGGAAGTGGTTCAGAGCTTTTCCGGATGCAAGTATCACTACATTGGCTAATATTCAGACAATTCTTGGACCACTGGGAAGTAAAGAAAAACCATCTTCATATCCTTTCCAAATATGAGAACATCAAGAGGAATGTTGGTGAGAGTGTTCAAGATTATTTTGTTAGATTTAATTCAGTTTACAATGCAATTCCTACTGATATAAATCCACCTATGGGGTTGGCATTGATTAAATTTCCTGATGGATTCGATCCTAATATGGCCTATCAATTGAGAGAAAGAGATCCACACACATTGGAAGACATGCAGAAAATTGCAGTCAGCGTTGAGGCAAATCTGCTTGCCAAGAGAGCTAGGACAAAGGCCAAGAAAAAGGTGACTATAAAGGAAGAAGCTTCCACTTCAGATCAAGTGCTCCATAATATTGATAATATGTTGGATAGATTAACCATTGATAAGCCTGAAGCACAAGTAAAAAATCCAAACTTCTATGGTCAGCTGCAACCACAATTCAGAATCAAGCAACAAGAGCAAAGAGCACAAGACTAAGCAGCACAACAACAAGTTAAGACACCCTTACAGCAGAATTGTGTAGATGGTCCAGAATCAGATGATGATGAGAACATAATTGGAGAGGAGAATCATTTCTTTACACCTGATGATATGCCAATTTTTATCATCGAAAATGAAGAGCATTCAGAAAGTTTAGTTGTACAAAAGGATGAAGATTTTATCCTCGCAAATGAAACAGTGCTAGAAGAGGAATCGAAGGAATATCAGAGAGGATACATGAATTCTTTGACAACCCAGCAGTGACAATATTCACTCAGGAGTAGAGAGGTACCCATCAATCGAATTCAGAAGAGGAAGGAAGTGACATCGCCAAAGAACAATTCTCCAAATGTGCAGAAAGAGGGAAAGGAGACAGCTGATCCTACCACCAACAAAACACAATCAGCAAATGAAAGATCAAATCAACCAAAGGTATCAAAGGAGAAGACTGAAAAGAAGGATGCTCCAGTCAAAGAGGTAGAGAAAACTTCAACTTTTAGCTTAAAAAATGAAATTTCTAAGTTAAAAGTGTCAATTCCTTTGACTGAATTAATGAAGAACAACAGTTATAAAGGTCAAGTGGCTAAGATTTTGAATGTAGACCCTATGTCTAATATGGTAAACGTGGAGGATGACCAACTTGAACTTATCTTTGGTCTGGCATTAGAAGGTCAATTTGAGGATAGTGATGCAGCTCCTTTTTACATCAGCCTTAGATTGCATGATTATGTATTGCACAATGCTATGTTTGATTCAAGAGCATCTCATAACTTCATGCCAAAAGAAGTCATGGAAAAATTGGGTTTGGACATCACTAGAAAGTATGATGACCTTTATTCCTTTGATTTTGGGAGAGTAAGATGCATTGGTCTTATTAAAGATTTGGTTGTCAGTTTGGATTAGATTCCAGCAAAAAATGTTCTGATGGATGTGGTTGTGGCTGATATTCCTCCTAGATTTGGCATGTTCCTTTCTAGATTTTGGGGAGAAAAAGTCAAAGGGACATTGCAGCTTGATTTCTCCTATGCTACTATTCCCGTGTTTGGTCAGATGAGGAGATTATACCGGGAGAAAAAGATGAAGTACATTATCACTAGCAAGAAGAAACCTCTAAATCATCTAATCAACTATGTACATACTCATTTAGAATCATTTGTTTTATATTCTAATAGTTTTAATGATGTAAATAGCCAATTAGTTGAAGTAGAAGATATTCCAGAAATCACTAAAAGTTTCATAGTTGTACTAAAGCAAGAAAGACAAAGGCTTGATAGTATCCCTGAGCAATCAGCCTTCCGACAGTAGCAAGAAGTTGATGGACAGCAAGAAAAAGTAGAAGAGAAAACAAAATTTCAGCATTTGGAAGATGAAGCTGGGTTGTGGAGCATGGATTTTGATGGCACAATAGGAAGGGAAGGTGTTGGAATTGGTATTTGGATACACAACCCTATTTTATCACCGAATAAAGTGCCTAGTAATGTAAGGGTTTGTTCGTATAAATTGGCTTTTGATTTTTCAAATAATGAGGCTGAATATGAGGCTTTAATTGTTGGTTTGAAAATCCTTAAAAAGTTAAATGCTAAAAGAATTTCAGTATATGGTGACTCCGAGTTAACTATTAAGCAAGTGAAAGGGGAATACCAACCAAAGCATCCTTGAATATGGGCATACTGTAATGCGGTATTAGATATCTTGAGATTGTTTCCAGATTACACTTTGACATGTGTCCCTCGTGTACAGAATGTTATTGCAGATTCACTTGCAACAGTAGCAAGTAATTTGAAAATTCCGATGAATTCAAACAATAAGTTTGAAATTCATGTGAAACAACACCCAGTTGTCCCTGATAATCAAAGGTATTGGTAGGTGTTTCAAGATGATAAAGAGATCGAATAATTTCTGCAAAATGAAGGCAAGTACAAAAACACTTCCATAGATGGGGAGCATGATGATGGTGAAGCGGATATGGAAGTAAATCAAATGGAAGTTTTGCAACTGAAGGACAATGTCATTCCTAAAGCTCTAATACCTTTAGAAGAGTTGTTTGATCAAGATGATGTAGCCTGGAAATTGAGCTTGTTGCCAACTGAGAAAGGAGTTGAGGATGTGAATATTGGATTAGTAGAAAATCCTAAAATGGTGAAGTTATCAAAGGCATTGCCTCCACAAGTAAAAGCAAAGTACATCAGTTTATTATCCTCATTTACTGATGTATTTGCATGGGACTATTCAGATTTGAAGGCATATGATAAGAGCATAATTCAGCACATAATTCCGATCAAGCCAAATCAAAATCCATTTCGACAGAAGCTAAGAAGGATAAATCCAAAGCTGCTCCCCTCAATAGAGAAGGAAGTGAATCAATTGTACAAAGTTGGTATAATCATCCCCATAAGATTTTCAGATTGGATTTCTAATTTGGTGCCCATGCGCAAGAAAATAGGTAAGATTCGATTATGTATTGATTTTAGAAATCTGAATAAAGTATCTTTGAAAGATAACTAGCCATTGCCCAAGATGGATCACATACTTCAAAGAGTATTTGGGGCATCCCACATGTCGCTACTTGATGGGTATTCCAGTTATAACCAAATTCTGGTCCATGAGCATGATAGGGACAAAATAGTGTTCACCACTCCATGGGGAACTTTTCATTATGCCAAGATGTCGTTCGGATTAAAGAATGCTGGTGCGACCTTTCAGCGGGCTATGGATATTGCATTTGCTAATGAAAAAGATGTATTTTTAGTTGTTTATCTTGATGATTTGATAGTTTTTTCTAATTCAGATGAAGAGCACCTTTATCATTTGAAGATTGTATTTCAGTAGTGTAGAAAGTATGTCATATCTCTCAATCCAAAGAAGAGTTTATTTGCCATGGATGAAGGCAAGCTTCTCGGTCATATCATATCCAAGGAGGGCATCTGCATCGATCCAACTCAAGTGGAAGCTATTAAGAAGATTGATTTTCCACGAAGTAAAAAGGAGATCCAAGCATTCAATGGTAAGATGAATTTCTTACGTCATTTTGTGCCCAATCTTGTAGAACATTTTAGGGAAATCACAAACATGCTAAAGAAAGATAGTGTAGTGAAGTGGACTGAGGAAGCAACTAATTCTTTCAATTTGGTAAAGTTGGCCCTTTTTTCAGCTCCAGTTTTGATCAGCCTAGATTATTCCCAAGATTTCATTTTGTTTTCATTTGCTTCAGATAATACTATGGCAGCGGTCTTAATGCAAAAAAGAGATCAGCTTGAGAAACCAATTGCTTTTTTCAGCAGAACCATAAGGGATGTAGCATCAAAGTATAATATTATTGAAAAGCAAGCTCTTGCTTTGGTAAAGGCATTGAAATATTTCGAGTATATATTCTACATTCTAACATCCTTGCTTATGTCCCTAACGCTGTCGTTAAAGATGTCTTAGTGCAAACAGATTCAGAAGGGAGACGAGGCAAATGGATCGCGGCTTTGTTAGAATATGATGTGGAGATCAAACCAACAAAGCTCATCAAAGGAGAGGGGTTGGCCAAGCTAATGGCAGAGTCCAATTTTCATGCCTTGGACATTAATCTCATTGTTGCTATGTCCGAGGAAGATGAAGAAAGTTCGCATGTTCAGGTATCAGAAATTTTTCTTCTTTCTCCTTGATATTCGGACATTGTTAATGTGCTTCAACATCTATCACCACCACTTGGAATGGCTAAGAACAAAAGTAGGACTCTGAAATTAAAGGCTGCCAAGTTTTGTATAATAAATAATGCACTCTATTGGAAAGATCCCGACGGTGTCTTGCTCAATTGTTTGGTTGAAGAAGAAGCAAAACAGGTCATGGATGATTTTCACAAGGGAGATTGTGGAGGTCATCTATTTTGGAGGACAATAGCCAATAAAATTTTGAGAGCAGGATATTATTGGCCAACCCTTTTTGCGGATGTGTACAAAACTATTACAAGCTACCACGAATGTCAGATTTTTCAAGGTAAGAGAAAATTACAGCCTTTGCCACTTAAATCGGTTGAAGTAAGTGCTCCATTTCAGCAGTGGGGTTTGGATTTCATTAGCGAGATCCATCCTACTTCTTCAGCACAACACAAGTGGATCCTCACAGCGACAGACTATTTCACTAAATGGATTGAGGCAATTCCCACTAGGCAGGCCACTGATTCGGTAATCATTCAATTTCTTGAAAACAATATTTTGTCCCTTTTTGGCTGTCCAAACAAGTTGATCACTGATAATGTAGCGAATTTTGAATCTAAAAGAATGATTGATTTTTGCAATAAATATCAAATTACCTTAGGGCACTCAACTGCTTATTATCCACAAGGTAATGGATTGGCGGAATCCTCAAATAAATCATTGGTCAATATTATCAAAAAGCTACTGGAAACGAACAAGAAAAGTCGGCACAAAAAGCTTGTTAATGCACTTTGGGCAGACAGATTAATTCAAAATAAATCTATAGGCATGTCCCCTTTCGAGCTCGTGTATGGTGTTGACACGGTATTCCCAACCTCTCTCGTAGTCTCGATTGTTAAACTTCTGCAGGAAGCTGGCAGCGAGGATGATCATTTGCAGCGAAGAATCAATCAAATGTTCCATTTATAGCAAACTAGAGAGGAGGTTTTTAATAATACTTTCAAGCTGCAAGAGGGAATCAAGAAAATATATGATTGAAAGGCAAAGGTGGACAAGTTTCAAATAGAAGACATAGTGCTAAAATGGGATGCTCAAAACGAAGACAAACGTAAGCATGGCAAGTTTGAGAATCTATGGAAGGGACCTTTCAAAATTGCTGCATATGGGGGCAACATGATTTCTTGCTAAAAGAAATGAGCAGAGAAGATTGTCCAGGTGGGCCAGTCAACGGTCGGCTGCTCAAATGGTACTATTTTTGAAACATTTTCTGTTGTCATATGTATCATTGTACATACCGATTTATTTTATTCACTGCAAGTGTGTATTGTCATCATTCATTCAGCTTGGGGCCCAAAGTGAAGGCTATAAAACTAAAGGTCTGATTTCAGTTTTGATTTGGATTATTTGAGTCAGTTTTCAGTCGATTTCAGTTTTGGTTTGGATTACTTGAGTCAGTTTTCAGTCGATTTCAGTCTTGAAATTGAGTCAGTTTTGAGTCAGATTTCAGTCCTTAAATTGAGTCAAGATATTGGTTTTGGTTTGTCGAAGTTATTGACTCCATAGCCCAATGGACGAAGGAACTACTTGCTTTCCCAGAGATCTGTGGTTCTTGGCACTTCCAAGGAGCTACCATCCCCATTGGAGCCAATGTTAGTGTTGGTATCTTCATCCCTCCATCAGTGATCAAATTCTCTTGTTGCATTGCATGTTAGGTGTCTCATCCAATCAGCTGCATTCCATTAGGGTCATGGACCATTTGATGGTAGTGGCATATTATACATTTTCCCTCATGTTCTTTACCTGCTAGCCCATTTTCATACATCTAAATCATCTGCAATAATCTTTTGTCTTTAAATCTGCAAAAGTCATTTTTAGGGTTTTAGGTCTCATTAGGTCTAGGGTTTCGTCAATAAGGTCTTGAAAACGCTCAATAATGGTCAGCAAGTGCATGAGGAGGTCAAATAAAGTATCAGTAGCAATAATTTCAATAATCACATGCTCAGTGACTGATTTTTCCTCAAAACCCTGTTTTGAGGAAAAATAGAGTTTTTTATGTTTTATGTACAAAATTTATGTAATTTCATTTTCTCTATATGTAATATTTTCAAAGAGGCAGCCCTGGTCACCTTGCCAAGCCTCTACAACTCCAGTTCCTACAAAAGAAACAAAATGTCAAAGCATTTAGTCCATCAAAGGCAAAAAGTAAAGCAAACTGCCCAAAAACAAAGTTTTTTAAAGCAAGGGAAAAACAAACATTAGCAAAGTTGGTTTTCATAAGACAAAAATTAAAACCAATGCTATGTAAAGTATTTTCATATCAAAGGAGGCTCATTTGTGTCCAAAGGAGAAGAGAGCAAGTGAAATTTGTGTTTTCAAAGCCAAGGGAGCGATTTTGCAATCAAAGTGTGAAAACTTGCAAGCGCAGCGCACCAAGCCATCGTAGCACACACAGAGCACAGTTTGTGTTGAAACTTTGTACTAGCATGACGCATTGAGCCAGCATGGTGCACTTGTGAGGTGGCGTGGCCCACCAGTCAACAACCCTCAAAATTTATCCAAACGCCTCCTCCAAACTTCCAAATTGCCAATTCCTCATTGCACAAGTAAGTTGACATTCCCATATGGCCAATCCATGAGTTTTCTTCAGTATTTATAGTGACTTAATAGGGTAATATTGAAACCCTAGTTCCTTGCATAGTTTGTTGAAAAAACACTACCTAGGGTTTACAAATCACTATTTTTGCTGCTAAATCCCACCCCTACCATTTTCACTCCCTCATTCCCTCACTTCATTTTCTCCCTCCCTTTTCATTCATACTTACCCATTCCCTATTCACCACATCCCTAAAACTACCAACCCTAATCAACAATCCTAAACCATAAAATATCATTCCCCAAACCCTTTTATTCCCCAAAAACCCTACCAGCAACATCCCTAATCCCTCATACACAGTCCCTCCATAGTCTTTATCATCAAACCCTTTCTTTTAGTAACAAATACCCATTGACACTATAAAATCTCTTCATACTCATCTAAGTAAAATCAAGCATTGGCAAACATGGAGTCAGACTCTTCCTATGACAGAAATGAGGAAATAGTCAGTGACTCTTCTAAAGAAATTCATGCACCAAGGAGACCTCATAAGAGTGGAAAACATAACCAGGAGGAGCCTACTTCACTTGTTGAGTTGTTGACTTGTCCTCTTGCTGACACATGCTTCCAACATCAATCTTGTTACCAATTTTTTGAGATGGTGGAAAGAGTCAAATACCATCATGAGCTTGCCAGACTATTTGTACTCCATCTTCACAATGGCCTAGTCAATTTGGCAGATGTGACATTCACCTTGACACCTGAGACTATAGCTCAAGCAACCAGTATTCCGAATGTAGGTGAGCAGTGGAATAAGGGGAAGTTGGTAGATAGGGAACATTATGAGCCTTATATCAAGGCTGGTTTTTAGAGGGAGATTAGTAGAGTTTTCTCTTTCAAGTACCTTCACAACACATCTGCTCCATTGATGAAGCTCATAATTAAATATTTCAGTTGTGAAGGCAGATTTTCTCGCCTGTATGCCTACCATATCAGATTGTTGATGCACGTTACTAGGGTGAGGATGATGAACCTCCCCTATTTCATTTGCCGGAATATTGAGAAGATGACCACATTGGTTCAAAGGAAGTCCCCTCATTAGCAGTATAACAGCATCTATCACTTTGCACTAATCAAAATTGTTCTTTTGCATCAGCTTAGTCTACTGAATGTTTCATGGGAGGATTTCATTGCACATGAGGTATTTACAGGTCCTCAAGTTCCCCCATTAGTTTTTCATGAGGCAGGAGAGCCTTCACATTAGCAAGAGTTGCATGAGACACAAACCACTAGTGTGTCAGTATTTGTCACATACCAAAAGGGAACTAGGAGATTGTTTGCAGTAGCGAAACAAGTACTCTCTCCACCCGAGGTGGAAGGGGTCTCATTTCCTTCAACAACAAAGCAGGTACAGGACAAGGGTAAGCAGCCATTACATGATGAAGGGTCTTCAGAAGGTTAAGGGAGAGATTTCATTCTCATTCAAGATGATGACACTGATTTGGGCTCCCAAAGCTTAAAGCTTAAGGAGATCATTCAAGAGCAGCAAGATGATATTCATAATTTGTCTCTCAACTTGGAAAGAGCCAAGTGGATAATCAAGTGTCTGGAGCAGAGGAACAAACACCTAGAGGATCAGCAAACCATCATGGAACTCCAAAACATAAGAGAAAACTGGCAAGTCGCCAAGAGGAGGAAAGTCAAGTTGACACCACTTGAACAATAAATTGAAGCTGATTGTGAGTCTTGGCTTGAAAAGGAAAATATGAATTTGGAGAAGCTGCTAGAAAAGGCCAACAAAGAGAAAAATATGTTGAGGCACATGGCCTACCGCTACTTGGCGAGAAACAAGGTGTGCAAAGCAAGAATCGGGATTTTGATGGCCAAGTTGAAGAAAGCATTGAGGAAGAGAAAAGAGCAAGATAGACTCCAAATCTTGGCTGAGGCTTCCTTAGCCCAACAAATCACTTAATGAAGGACACTCCCCAAATTTCAAGAAATTTGGGAAACTTTTTGCAAATTTTGAATTTTTGGCCTAAAAAACAGGTTTTTCTGCCTGGTGTGTCGCGCCACCTGGCATGCGATTTTGATAGGGACCTCCTTTCAAGGAAAACTCAGCATTTGTGGATTCCTCATGGAAAGATATGAATGCACTCACATGGCCAAGAAATTGTGACAAGTTTTGAGCTTCCAAAAGGGTCAAAAACACCTCAAAAATGACCTTTCTACCCCATTTTGGCCACACAGGAAGCAGTGTTGGGAGAACTCATTTTTGGAGGGGCAAATGGAGACCAAATTCAGAAATTCCACTTGTTCTAGATAGTATATAGGTAGAAATTTCCAACAAGTCCACTTGGAGAAAATTTGGTGCACGGGAAGGCCTCCAAAATCAGCTCCAAAATAGCACAGCGCATAGGGACAGGAGCGCGGCGCACATGATGGAATTTTGTCATTTTGGCCAAAAAACTCTGTTTTTTTCGCCTAGTTTCTTCTCAGTTTGAATTTTTTCTTTATAATAGTAAAAATCATGATTTAATTTGATGTGGATTGATGGATTTTGATGTAAATATGTTAAATGCTCACTCATAGAGGTAGATTCATCATGAAAAGATAGTTTGCAACTGAATGAATCAGTTTCCTACTTTTTAGAGGCAAGTTGTTCCACTGCCTACTTTTTAGTTCTCAGTTTAGATCTTGTTGAAATAGCTCCTAAAATTATGAAATTAGCCCCTAAAGGCTAGGATGAGTTTTTTTTTGCCTATATCTAGTAGTTTTTCAGTCATTGGCAAAGGTTGGACTCTTGTGAATGCTTTGAACATTATTGTACATTCATCTCTACAATTTGGCAAAGGAATAGACCAGGGTTTGTAGCACTTTATGGGATTCTTGTGGAAATTTGATATGGTATTGTTTTTCCCTCTATAATGCAAGTTTACATGTGTTTATGTATGTCATCATCTCTCTCTGTTCATCTTAACTAAATAAAACAAAGATAAAGGTAGAATTCAATGATGTTTACAGTGCTCTACCTTGGGTTTGTTTAGTTATTTATGTTTTCAGCTGTTTGGAGAGGATACCTGGGACTTTCATGCCCTCTTCAACTCCTCACCAGTCTAAAAGCTCTCCATCTCACTCAATTTTAAGTACCAAGCCATTTTCCTACCTCGGCCCATAGAGATCTCTGCAAGATTGTGTCCATTCCCCAAACCCAAATCTGTCTTTCACTTTTGAGCCAGCAAAATATCATCAAATTCAATAAAAATTTTCTGAGCATATACCTAGCCTACAATTAGTCTTAATATCAGTCATCTCAAGCTTTAGTGATCATATTTTCCTGAGATTGACAAGGAGAGAGCCCTCTCCCGACCTGGAAGGGCTAGCTACCAGGTTAAGCGTGGTTTGATGTTACCCTAGATCCTGCCTTTCTTAGCCTGAGGTAGATTTAGGCTCCAACAGACAAGAAGCGACTTGTCGTAGGAGGGCCTTGATGTATCCCACATCTATGACACAAAATGAAGCAAATGATTTCTGGAGGTGAAAATGAACTGACAACACAAGGTTCAGGAATGGCGGTCATGAAAATATGAGGGTTGGAGGTGTTGCAATGTATGGGACATTTAACTGGATGAATTCTCTTGAACATGTCAACAACACTGAGATGAATTGGTAGCATTAACCCCAAAATATGGATGGTATGAAAGACCAATGGTATGATGACCAGTGAATGGAATAACCCAAACCAACTCAATCATGGAGATGAAGTGAAAGTGGCATGTTCAAGAGCGACTTGCTATCGTAAATTCTTCAAGATTTTTCCCCTTTTTCCCCAGTCATTGCTGACTAGTACCTATTTACTTCTGTCAAGCTTGAGGAGGATAACATATGCTTGTTCTATAATTCACCCTTCGAGAAAACCGTCGCTATTTGATGTTTTAACGAGTCTAGCGACAATGAAACTCAGTCTCATCTAGATAGACAATTTTGTCACTATTATTTTAACGAGTTTAATGACAAGGATAACTATGTACTTTTCATGTTTATAGAGTTTGAAAAAGGGATGAAAAGAAAACTCCATAAGTTCTTTTTCATAAAGTAATCCCTCAGGTCCGAAAAAGGATAAAATAATACAGGAGGGATAACGTTTCCAGTACTTTAACAAGTGCTCCACATTCTTTTCATGTTAATGAGTGTGAAAAAGGGTTTAAAGAGGACTCCATTTTGAGGAATGAGTGATGTCTAGGGTAGCAACTGGTTCCGGTGATGTTGGAACTTCTCAAAACATGTTGGTTTATGTGAAGAGGCTGGCTAATAATACCACTCATTGCAACTGTTCCTCAAGAAGGGTAAAACAACCAAGTGAAAGTGTATAATCGGCCAAAGAGATGGCGGCGATGGGATGAAAACAACCAGGGCTCATTTGATAGAAAAGGCTGATAGAATGGAAATCACGAGGTTAAAAATTGAAAATGGGTTCATTTTTAGATAAGCTTGAACCATAGGGAACTATGCTTGGATTTTTACACAAGCTTGAAATGAAAAACTATGCTTATATTCAGTTTCATTTTTACACAAGCTCGAAATGAAAAAACTATGCTTGAAAATTGGCTTACATGCCAACAACACGATGAAAGGGAGAGTCTCCTGTAACCATATGGAAATCGCTGCAGTGAAGCAGGATAGTTATCCAACACCTATTTGGCTTTTTCCAGATAGACAAAGGTGGATGGGGTGATTCCCTTCACATAACCTACAGGGAAATTTATCTTTACCACTAGGTGCATGCCCCCCAAGCTTCATTACATTCACCTAAGTAGACTACTCATGGCTATTAGGTGGGTGGAAAGAAGGTTCTTTACAAGATCAAGTGAAAGACTTGACTGGGATTTTACGAGATCTAATCAGAGACTCGAATTTGTACTTGGGACCTTGTTTCATTTTTAAATGAGCTTGAGACAAGACAAGGAATTATGCTCACGTCCTTGGTTTCATTTTTTAACAAGCTTGACACAAGACAAGGAACTATCCTCATGCTCCTTGTTTCATTTTTTAATGAGGTTGATACAAGAAAACAAACCATCCTCGTATTCCTTGTTTCATTTTTTAACGAGGTTGACACAAGATTAGGAACTCTCCTCAACTCTTGTTTCCTTTTTTAACGAGGTTGACACAAGACAATGAACTATCCTCAAACTCCTTGTGTTCATTTTATAACGAGGTTGACACAAGACGACGAACTCTCCCTGTGGGCCTGTTTCATTTTTTATGAGGTTGACATAGTAAAAGAACCATCCTCATATTCCTTGTTTCATTTTTTAATGAGGTTGACACAAGACAAGGAACCATCCTCATATTCCTTGTTTCATTTTTTAATGAGGTTGACACAAGATCAGGAACTCTCCTCAACTCTTGTTTCTTTTTTTAATGAGGTTGACACAAGACAACGAACTATCCTTGAACTCCTTATGTTCATTTTTTAACGAGGTGGACACAAGACAAGGAACTCTCCTTGTGGAACCTTGTTCATTTTTTAACAAGGTTGACACAAGACAACAAACTATCCTCGGGGACCCCAGTTTCATTATTTAACGAGGTTGACACAAGATAACGAACCATCCTCGGTCTCTATTATGAAACCAGCTCACAAAAAGATAGAAAAGATAGATCAACACCTTAGAATTTAGCTTCTTCGAGGGGGCAACCTCCTTTACATTACACAAATGAATGATTCTTTGATTATTCAAATGATAAAACCTCCTTTCTATATATAGGAGTCTAAGGGTCACAATTAACGCAGCTAACCTTACCAATAATATATAAAGGCACAAAGTATAACAATAGAGGGATTCTATGGGGCACAGTAATAATAATATGGGGACAATAGGGGCACAACAATATTAATAAGGGATACAAATAAAATAGTAATGGGGTAATCACTAGAATTATAGGGACCTAACATGCCCCTCTCCTTGAAAAAAGTGTTGTCCTCAACGCTTAAGTAGTTCTGGATGCTTTTTTATGAAATTCTCATCCTCCCATGTGGAATATTCAGTAGATAAGTTCTTCCACTTGATGAGATACTCTGAAATTGATCGATTTCGTAGCTGTCGAGTTCTTGTTTCTATGACTGCTTCCAGTTCCAATATAATTTTTCCTTCCTCATCAAATTCTGGCAATATTGTTTGAACTAGGAGCTTGTCGCCTATAACCTTCTTTAAACATGAAACATGGAAAATTGGGTGCACTCGAGAAGCTACAGGAAGCTCCAATTTGTATGCCATAGTACCAATCTTTTGCAACACCTTGTACAAACCATAATACTTTGATGACAATTTGTTATCCTTCTTAGCTTGCTTGAGGGAAATTTGTTTATATGGTTGTAGCCATAGGAATACCCAATCACCTACATCAAAAATTCTTTCACTACGATGTTGATCTGCCTATTGTTTCATTCTATTTTGCGCCAACATGAGGTTATCCTTTAAGAGTTTGAGAGCTTGTTGTTGATGCTCGATGTGATGTTCCACTACTTGAACCTTAGAATTTTCTCTTAAATATGATGTGATGGATGATGGCTGATATCCATAAAGTGCTATAAATGGGGTCACTTTTGTTGCAGTATGGAAGGAAGTGTTACATCACCATTCAGCCAAAGGCAACCATTTGACCCGTTGTGTCTATTTACTAGATACAAAGCAATGAATATATCCTTCCAAACATTTGTTTACTATCTCTGTTTGCCCATCAGATTGAGGATGATAATATGAGCTATGAGCTAACTGAGTACCAAGACAAGAAAATAATTTTGTCCAAAAATTTCCTGTGAAAATGGGATCTCTGTCACTTACAATAATCTTTGGTTTTCCATGTAGCTTTTGAATTGTTTCCATAAATGCCGTAGAAACTGTACTGGCTTTAAATGGATGTGATAATTCACAAAAGTGTGCATACTTGGTAAGTCTGTCAACTACCACCATGATGACACTCTTTCCCTCAGACTTGGGTAAAGCTGTGATAAAATCCATTGAAACCTCCTCCCAACATTGGCTTGGAATGGATAAAGGTTGTAATAGACCTAGCGTATTAATTGTTTCAACTTTATTTTGTTGGCAAACCAAACATTCCGCCA
>APFE030736701.1:24253-53272 GCA_000404065.3 Pinus taeda | reverse complement strand
TATGGGGCACAGTAATAACAATATGGGGACAATAGGGGCACAAAAATATTAATAAGGGATACAAATACAATAGTAATGGGGTAATCACTAGTATTATAGGGACCTAACAGTCTCCTTGATCACAGTTGCAAAGGAGAGATCTGGTTCCAATGCCCCCGATATATAATGTACAACATCACTAAATTGATCGTCAGTTGATGTAGGTATGGAACATGTTGCCACATAATTAACCCGTGGCAAGGATGATACCATTGGTACAAAAGGACCATTTAGGCAAGATGGTTAACTAGGAGCCATTTTCTAGGAAACTAAAGCTGGTCAACAGTGAAAATCCTGCCTTCATGCCAGAAACAAATCACTCGAAAGAGTGTTGAAACAATAGCTCCCATGTGATAAATATAGTCATGCCCAAGAAGTAAATTGTAATCAAAATGTCCTGGGACTACCATCATGTTCAGATAAATGGTTTTTCCTCCCAAAGTGATAGGTAACTGAGGAAGGATCCCTAACGGTCAACTGGTTCCTTTGTTAAAGCCCAACAGATTCTGTGTAACAGGCACAAGTGGTGGTGAACCAAGTGCTTGCCAAGAAGTTGAGGAAAGGATACTCACTAATGCACATTTGTCTATAATAGTGCTAGATACAATCATTTTACAAACTTGTATTATGATCTGGAAACGCACATAAGAAGGAAGGCGAGTTCTTGCCAGTCGATTCCAATCAAAGGAAGTGACTAGACTACTTGGAGGGGGTACTGAAGAAATGAGAGAATTAATCCCTTGAGTTACAAGAACTGGAGGATTTTCCTCCTGTCTTGATGGAACAGGTTGATTGCCCCCAAGCTCGTTAGAATCTGAAGTAACAAAAAAAACTTGAGTGGTGTTAGGTTCCTATACCAATAGGTTTCATCTTTCATGATTGACAATGGAAGGGCTAAATATGTTCATCATTGCAGGCTGCAAAGGTTCCATATTTTGTGTACATACTAGGAAAATTAAAAAATGAAACAGGGTATGCCTTAAAAAAACAATCAAAAGGAAAGAAAATCAAATGGTCAAAGGAATAGTGAAAATGAACCCCAAACTAAAGACCAGGAAAGTAGCCAATCAAAATGCCACTACTATCTTTTAACAGTAACACAATCTACAAATACTGATGCTAAACATACTTGATGGATGGCCCAACAGTCTAATTTGGACCATGCCATGTTTAAATTGCTTGTTGCAAAATAGAGAATGGTTCCTGTCCAAACAGCTCAAGCTTAGCAGATGACTAGCTAGGTAGAGAAATGAAGGAGCCCAACTGCTTAATCTGGGTCCTTGGAAGAAATAAGGGTAGATTTAGATAGGAGGGCAGTCAAAAGAAAAAGAGAACAATCAGGGTCTGCTAATTCAAGTGCACCCACTTCAAGTGAAGAAAAAATGTTAGGATTACTAGATTGGGTAAGTAGTGTAAGGTTGCAGAAGTGAAGGGCCATCACCAATTGGCTTATCAAGAGCAAGACTCATTCCATTCAGGGTATTGGCACCATGGCAGAGGTTTGAGGACATAACAATGGAAGCATGTCTAATTTCCCCCTTTCTTCCCCAAACATCATTTATTAACATCCCCCAAGGACCTTGGGATCTACTCAAGTGTCCTGTTCCACTTCATTCCATGACAAAGTACCAGGTCAAACTATGAAGTTCAGTCAAGGGAAAGAAGCCACATTTCTTGTGTAAAAATCTTTACTCTCAATTCCACTTATCTTCTATTCCTAAGTTTTACTTCTTAAAGCTTAGCATTTGCCCCTACACATTCACCTCACATAGTCATATTAACAACTAATGTATTATTTAGCTCCCTAAGCATTCCCCTTCCCTAAAGTCTACAAAGATCTATATAAAAATCCCAAAAAATCTATGTAAATACCCTCCCCCTAGCAATATAGCTATATAGTCATGTCTTGGGGAATATTAACCCATCAAGGGCTAATATTAACCCTATACCACCCTAAACTATGGGTTTTTAATTAAAAACTTTGGTTAAAAATAAAAAATCCATAGTCCTCGCCCTCATTAACCCCTCTCACCCCTTTCCGCGCAAAAGTTTTGATTTATAATGTTTTTTCAAATTAAACATTTATAAACGGGCGCAAACATTTACCCACTAAACCTAAGTTGAAAACCCACCCCGCGCGCGATATATTTAATTGATTATTTTAATCGGCAGGTCCCCATAGCCATAAACCCTTGTCATATCACCTCCACCACCGACCGTTCGATCGTCACCCCACAGATCTAACGATGGGCGGTCGATCTCACCTGCGAACGGGCGGAGGTTTAGCGTCCGGGGGATTGGTGGTTTCACCGCCGTACCCCCGCCACGTGTCAACCACCCGGGCTGTTCGGAGCTCCCCCCCCCCCTCTTACCACTTACCGCCCAAGGGTGCTCCGGGGAAACCGCTTACCTCCTGCCCCCTCCCGCTGACGTCATACCCACGTCAGCATCACGTCAGCACCCTCGTCCGCCATCGCTTCTCCACGTCGCCTCCACGTCGTTCATCTGCCCGCATGCCCTGCCACGTGGCCACCCATGTCAGTCGCCACGTCACACTATCGTACCCGGACCCACCGATGATGTCATGCTGACGTCATCGTCGAAAAAGCGCCAAAAGGCCAAATTTGCATAAAAAGTCGCGAAATTACCATTTTGTGTCATTTTCACTTGTTGTTTTGGGAGCGTTGTGCATGCGAAATACATTGTTTGCTGCCTAATTCGAGAATTCACTCACCCAAGCTACTGCCGACCTCAAAGTCGACTCAAATTGCCAGCCATTGTTCCAGCTTGACACCTCTGGCACTGAAAAATCCAGGTATTTTCCACAGTCGACCTATTTCACCCATGTTTGTGCCATTTTTCTCCTAATTTCCTGTAAAAAATCTCTGCAAAGCTCCTCACAGTCGAATTATCCGCTAAAATACCCAAAAAACTTGGTAAAATCCCTACACCACGAAGCTCTACAAAACTCGTGCCCTTCTGCAAAATTCACCATTAAAAAGTAATTTTAGAAGCCGAGCTACCGGCTAGAGCCCATATAACTGCACACCGATCCCTTTTATCAGAATTCCTTTTGCAAAAGCCAGCTACTTAGCTCAAAACACTCTGATTTCTTCCAACAGAGTGCCCCACAGTTCATCAACCCTATAAAAAGTCTCCTGATACTCTCAGAACTGCTCACTTTCAAACACAATTCAGTGGGCATTCCTCAGCCTTCGCACTAATTCTAAGCTCAAGTAATTATCCAGTAAAGTTCAAGCATGGCCACTACATCTGCTCTAGATGTTGCTCCTGTCAATCCACCCAGTAAGGAGCTTGAAGCTATGCCTCTTGTGGACAGTGATTTCCTCATTACAGATTTTGTGGCAGAGAGGAACCACCTGCAGACCTTCTGCCAGCTGAGGAACTGTCTCTTGGACAATAGTGACATGTATGGCATCTGGGAGTCAAATCTGCCTATCTATTTCTTGCCTTCTGTAAATTTCTTTCTTGAATTCATTCACCTTTGTGCAGAGAATTATGACCAAAAACTTAGAGCTGTTAAGTCTCCATCTGGGAGAATACTCTTTTACATTACTCCTGATTCCATCAATCAGATGCTATATTACAAGCAAACCCAGCAGCTCTACCCTTTTTCCATAAAGTACTTGTTGGATGAGGGCGCCAAGCTCTCTAGCATTGAGATTGCTGCAGTTACCAAAACTTTCATGAGAGTAGACTGCCAACCTTCTGGGCCACCTCCTTTCCCATATGCAAATTTCAATGAGGTAGGCAAGCTGCTTGTGGACATGATATCCTCTGTGCTGGGGTTCTCCACAAATGAACATGTTGATGAAACTGTGTTGGTCTTGTTATCTGCATATAGCCTTGGGAAGCCCCCTGCTATAAAATACAATTATGCCATGTTTATTGCCAATAAGATACATGACCAACTGCTAAGGTTGAACAGGGAAGCAATATTCAAATATTCATCATACATATATCACCTGTTCATGTACTATCAGACAGATTGCTTCCAGTGCCCCATCAAGAAGCTGGATTCACAGGGTGAGAGGAGGTCTATCATCTTCTGGTCTTCAGTTTTCCATCAAGTCCAGAACTCTCCCTACTCCTACTGTGAATTCATTGACCAATTTGTCTATCCAGTCACATGCCTCCTGAAAAGGACTCCTCCTTCCAGATTGTCAAAAGATATGCAGAAAATCTTACAGCTGCCCAGGAATTACAAAATAGGTGATTGGTATTTATACCAAAATCACACGGTCATCAGGATCTATGGTTGTGAGATGTGTCCTTACAGGCTCCCAAGATATGTGCCTATGAGATTGTTTACCTTGGAATACTATAGGCAACTCATCAATTCTGACCTTACACACTTCCATAGTGCCAAGAAGAAAGCCAATCTCAAATTCAGAGACCATCTAGGCCCCTTCATCATGAACAAGAAAGATGGTTGGCAAGAAGATGATCAAATACTGGGGCAACAACTTAAACTTAAAAGGAGCTTCTGGTGGGTCCCTTATGACCCTGAAGGCTTTATCAGTGCTAGAAGAGTCAAGTATACGCTGCTAGCCTATAAACATTGTCCATATCCACAAATTGAACACTTTGCCTGGTACATTAGTAGAGGAATTTACTCAGGAGGAGACAATGGAGCAGACTGTGAAATATTTAGAGAAAACTCTTGACTTGGATTCTTGTCAGTAGGTCATATTCAAGCAACCACTCCAAGTCGGAGAAGGCACATCCACTGTTGCCGCTGCACAGACCACCCAGCAGGCATCTACAACAACAAAAACCACAACAAAAGGCAAAGAAGTGATGGATGTACAACATGAGACAGAGGCAGGGCAGCCCATCACTTCAAAAGAACAAAGTCAAGGGCAAGCCCCTTTACAGCAAGCTGAAGCACCCCAAATTCCAGTTTTGCAAACGCCTCTCAATGAAGAGAGAGGCAGAAAACGAGATAGAGAGGAGGCCACACCTCCAAGTGGGTCAACACAGCGACCGGAGGCCAAGAGGCCAAGAATTGACCCTCAAACCGAGGAAGAAAACATCAGTGAAGAAAGAGCAGAAAGCCAAAGCAGAGAAAGAGAATCTAGCCAGCAGACTGCCACTAGTTCATTCCAGCAGGAACAAGCCATGCAGCAAAGTACAGAGGTGTCCTCTTCCAGACAGCAGGGCAAGCAACCAGCTGGAATTAAAGGATCATTTATGGAAATCAAGGCCCAAAATGAACTCTTGAGAGTTCAATTGTATGATCAATTCTTAAAGACAACACCCTCCAAGCAGCAGAGATTGATGGCATCATATGACATCAAGGAAGACAAGATGATTTTTACTCATCTTAAGCCTAAAGTTCCAAAGCCTAGATCATCTGCAGACTACACCAAAACAAGTCTAGAGGTCCTCTCCAAGGACATACACCCCATGGATCAGATAGAACTGCACAAACAGACAGGGGAAATGGTGTATGCCACACTTGCAGACAGGGCCATGCTGGCCCATCAGTTAAAAGAATCACTAAAGAATACAAATACACAGCGGGATTTGGAAAGGATGTCTTCCACTGCCCAGGACAACAGAATAAAAACTTTGGAAGACATAATAATTGATCTAGGACATGATCCTAAAGATCCAAACGGTATTAAGGCCCTTATGAAGAAAAAGGAGGATGACATTGCTCTAAGAAAGCAGGCAAAACTGCCTCCAACCATTCACCCTCAAACAACAGAACTTGCACAGGAAAAGCAAGTTGACGAGGCCATGGATCTGCTTCTGAAGATGAATCAGAGAATATTACAGATGGAAGCAGAATTGGAAAAGGCATTGCAGGACAAGCAAGGGGAGTCAACCTCCCAGCCCCCTCAAATTTCTACAACTCTTGGCCCTGTCCCTCCTACCCAAGCAGCAGTATCCCCTCCTGCCATTTCAGCACCTACCACAACTACATCAGCGACAGAAGCCATAGCAGCAACAACAGTAGCAGCAGAATCAAGCATGAGCATGGAGGACTTGATGAAAGTTGTCAAGGAACTTGAGGTTCAGGTGACAGAAATTAATGAAGCCAAAGATAGACTGGCCAAGCTAGAGGCCAACTATGATAAGTCCAAAATCACAGTGGCAGAGAAGCAGAGAGTGATAAAGGCCTTGGAGACCAAAGTGAAATCTTTGGAAAAAGAATTGCTTCTAGGCAAAACTTTGGCAGAAATCAAGAAGATAATCTGGGCCAAAATTGGCCAATCAATCCATGACCAATGGAGGTCAATCCAGGCAATACATGAGAAAATTGAACTAATAGGCATAGCTCATGTTGAAATACAAAAGGCTAGAACAACACTAGGAATCATGCCTGAGCAGGCCAATAAAATGATACATTTCCTCAATACTCACACTAGGGAGGAATTGACAACACTAGAAATAAATAGCAGAACAGACACTATCCTGACAGCCAAAAAAGTGCTGACTTTAAGAAATTTCACTCAAACTCTAGAAAGGAAATGTCAGTATATGAAGGCAGAAATAGATGAATTCAGGGCAAAGATAACAACATTACATGATAAAGAACTGCCTAGCCTAGTGACTAGCACATGACAATTGCTGTCATATGATCAATACATCACAAGGATCAACAATTATGTTGAAAATCAGATCACAGCATCGACCAGCTCCACAGAAGAAGCAGGGCCTCCCTCTGGGTAGTCTCTGTATGACAAATTAGAGAATTTATTTTTTATTGAGCATGAGATTAATCATCTGTTTGAAGTGCCTCCGAATTTCTACAGATATACTGAAGCAGATGAAACGCTTGTAAAAATAAGGAGACATTAGCTACCTCCAGCTGATTGGTGGCAGGCAATGCTGGAATTATTGCCCAGGTGATCCGACCATATTATTCCTTTTTGTGAAAATTCAGATCTCAGTCACAGTACAGGTCAGCACAGAATCAGGCACTCAGATATCACAGGAAGTATCCGTACAGTGACTCATCAAAACACTCAAACAACAGGCTCAATTAACGCAGATTTAAAGACACATCTATGACCAACTTTGTTGATCCAAAAAGTCAAAATCTGTCTGACAGAAAGACAGCTGCTATATCAATATTAATTGTTATATTTATACCATTCATTTACTTTTGTAAGAGAGTTGGTGGTGTAATTTATTGCACCATAACTCACTGTCTAGATATTTTGTATCCGATTTTTGTATATATATCCCCTCATAGAATGTATTGAGGGTCGGTTTTAGTGAAACTCTCTCAGAAGAGCTGTATTGTATATCTCAGACTTTTCGCTAATACAAGTTGCTGGTGGAGTTCCTGGTTCCTATACTGTCTGAAGGTGGAAATGAAGGACTGTGTTATGTTGCAGAATTCCTGTGTCATTGAATGGAACAATAAGTTATTCTGAGCCATGTTCTTGTCTTTCTGTGTATAGAAAAATTCACATATGTTTCATGATCATAGTAAATAGGGAAAAAGAATAGCTTAGGATTTGTTTAAATACACCCTGCGCTCAATCCCTGTTTCTAAATATGTTTTCTTCTGGATTAGCCATGAATATGAATTCTTAATTTCTCATATTTAAACTAATTCTCTCACTGAGAAAACTGTTTAGGAATTCTTAACTGCTCTTAAACAATACTTTCGTTTTTCCTTGTTAGCATAGTGAAAGATTCTTAACTGCCTTTCACTCACTAATTCCATAACCTCATCACCTAATCTCAAAAAATTGTTCTACAGATGCCTACCTGGCTTTGCAACAATACTCTTTCTTCAGAAACATACTTCAGCAGTAAACAGTCATGAACTCCATTGCCCAATGGCCCAAATTGTTCTGTAACTTATATCTCAACTCTGTTTGAATTCACCAACCAACCAAATTCAAAACAAAATCAGTACATCATAGCTAGCCTAAAATCACCCACCAACAAAGCTAAATTATAAAGAGAGAGCCCTCTTTGGTTGCAGGTAGGCTAGGACATGTAACTAAAAGACTGGTTAGTGGTTACCTCGGCCATATTCCCTTTAGGAAGCAGGGAACAACCTGAGTGTTAACAGATAGTACACTATCCCTGAACTCCAATATCAACTGGGCCTTTCTTTGATCTGACAAGTATGAGTTAATTGGGTGAATCTTCATTTTACTGGTTGAATAGTGCTGGTTACACCCCACTACAAGATCTCCCACAAATTCCTCCATTAGTTGGAACTAGTTTAATTGAATTTAATTCAGTTAAAATGAATTAAATAATTGCAACTCAAAATAAACTCAACCAGGGCTTCTAAAAAATAAGAACCACTCTACATGACTCTAGATAGACCCCCAACTCGAATTAATTGAGTCAACTAAGTGAAATTAACTTAATTATTATAAGTTGTTATGAGTTAGAATTACAATTTAATTCCTAATTTAATTCGAGGAAAAAATTGAATTAGCATTTTCTTGTTGCATTTTTTCAACACTCCCTTTCAACAAGAAAGAAATTATCTGCTACCTCGATTCTGCCTGTGTGAAACTCGAATTGGCATCTTGACAATGTCTTTGTTAAAATATTCGCATCCGGTTACCTTGTAGGAATGTATTCCAGCAACATGTTTCTCCTCTGCACACAATCTCGTAGATGGTGATACCAAATGTTAATGTGCATGGACCCATCATGGAAAATTGGTTTTTCAGAGAGTTTGATACAAATCTGAGTGTCATAGTAAATCATAGTAGGATCCATCCACTGAGCAAATAACCCAACAAGGATCTTCCTCTTCTAGATAGCCTCACAAGCTGCTTGACTAACAATCATGTACTCTGCTTCTGTTGAACTGAGTGCAACTGATCTTTGCTTCTTGCTGTACCAAGAAATTGGTGCTGACCCAATATTGAAGATTACCTTTGATGTGCTCTTCCAGTCAAATGGACTCCCTGCCCAATCTGCTTTTGTGAAGCCTTGAAGCTTCACTCCCTCTGTTCGTCTGTACCAAAGACCAAATTGAGTGGTGCCTTTGAGGTATCTCAACACATGTTTAGATGCCTTACAATAAATTTTGGTTGGCTTAACGATGGCTTGACTAAGCTGGTTAATTGCAAAACACATGTCCGATCGTGTGTTCACCAAATACATAAGTGAACCCACAAGCTGTCTATAACTATTGGCTTCCACTACTTCACCTGAAGTAGCATCCTTCTTCCTCCAGTTATCTGCTTGAGGAGTCTCCATGGGTTTTCTACTCTCCATGTTGAACTTCTTCAGTGTCTCGTTGGCATACTTGCCTTAAGAGAAACAATTCTTCATTTCCTTGCCATACTTCCATACCAAGAAAGTAATACATGAGTCCGAGGTCCTTCATCTCAAATTCTCTTCCAAGATCCTCTTTGCAATATTTTATCAGCTTCTCATCACATGTTAGAATCAAATCATCGACATATAATACTATAATCAACAATTTACCTTCAACCACAATATGGTAAAGGTTCACATCTGCTTCACTTTTGGTGAAGCCCAACCCAGTGAATAAGTTGTCAATCTTGGTGTACTAAGCACAAGGTGCTTGTTTTAGTCCATACAACGCTCGCTTGAGTCTGTACACATGCAACTCTCTGTTAAAGGTCTCAAATCCTTTCGGCTGCTCAATATACACCTCTTTCTCAATCATGCCATTGAGGAATGTCGTCTTCACATCTAGCTGATGTATTTTCCATACCATTTGCGCTGACAGTGCAATAATAGATCTGATTGATGAGTACCTTGCTATTGGAGCAAAGGTCTCATTGTAATCAAATCTCTCTACTTGAGAGAACCCTTTGGCCACAAATCTGGCCTTGTCCTATATGCTTCCTGCTTTACCTTGTAAAGCCATCTGGAACTCAACACTAAGTTGTCTATTGGTCTTGGGACAACTTCCCAAACACTATTTCTGATAATGGAGTTATACTCCTCAACCATGACATCAACCCATACTAGTTGTTACAATGCTTCTTCAAATGAGGATGGCTCAACCTCTACAATCTCGTTCATGAGAGCCATGTAGCTAGTGTACCGATCTGATGACCTTGTCTGGTACATTGTGATGTGGGTGCTCCCACATTCTCTCTAACATCATGCATCAATCTGTCAGCCTCTTTGGTGCGCTTCCTTCCATATTTGGAAGTCTCTGCATGAGTTGGTGCTTCCACTCTTTGCTCCTTTGCATGTGGCTGCTCCACAGCATCCTGAGGTTCCTCCTTTGGATCTAAAAGCTCCTCTTCTGCATGTAACTGAAGTTCCCTCTCAAGAGAACATCTCATGGTCTTCTCTTCATCGAAATTCACATCTCTACGAACCACTGTCATCTTGTTGGATGACAGGTACACCCGATAGTTTGAGGTGTATCAGTCTACCCCACAAATATATCCAACTCAGCTGTTGGCTCTAGCTTTTTCTGTGCATCCTTGGTAATATGACATTAGACTGATGAACCAAAGATTTTGAAGTGTGCCACATCTGATTTCTTACTTGAAAAAACTTCTTTTGGTGTACTCATCACGAGAATTCGATGAGGGCTTCTGTTATGCAAATAAACAATTGTGTTGCATGCTTTAGCCCACAAGTGCAAAGGTAGAACCTCATCATGTAACATCGCCTGTGCCTTTCCCACAATATTTTTTCTCTTCCTTTCAGCGACCCCATTCTGTTGCGGGTTATGAGGTGCTATTAACTCCCATTAAATGCCTTCTGATGCACATAATGTCTTGAATTCGTTTGACACATATTCTCCAACGTTATCGCATCCGAGAGCTTTCACTTTCCTGCCATTATATTTCTTGACAAGTGCTTTAAATTCACAAAATTTAGCAAATGTACAAATTTCTTTTGCATGAAGAAAATCCAACATTTACGAGAAAAATTATCAACAAATATTACATAATACATGTGCTTGGCTGTGGATGCTATCGAGAACGGTCCAAACACATGAGTGAACTCGATTAAGGATCGCTTGCACTCCACTGTCTTTATTATGAAATGAAGCTTTGGTGTACTTCCCCAATGTACACCCTTTGCATGTGTCTCTCTGCTCTAGTGTACCCTTGGGAAGTCTTGTAGAAATTCCCTGCATGATCTTCAAAGCTCCATGGTGCAAGTGACCCAATATTGTATGCCACAACTCACTGACGTCTCGGCTCTGCACCTTCTCTGCTTTAATGCTCAAAGCAGCGCAATGTTCTACATCCAATTTGTTGAGGTTCTTCACCTGAACCCTGATCCGCTTCACCTGTCCTAAGGCTATGTGACAAAGAAAAACCTTTCCCTTGCTAAATATCACATCGTAGCCACAATTTTCCAAAATGGAAACTGAAACCAAATTCTTCTTCAAACTTGGAACATACATGACATCTTTTATTATGAGAGGAGTACTAGACTCCCTCTAAAAGGTAACAATACCGATGCTGGTTGCGCTATACCTCCCATCATCTCCCATCTCGATGTGCATATGGAGGTTCTTCTCTTCCAAGTCGCTGAAGAACTCTTTGTTGTCGCTCACATGGAATGAGGCTCCACTACCCAAGTACCACACACTACCCATCTTCGATGTCACCATGCAAGCGATGAGGGTGAAATCCAGTTCAAATTGTGAAGCAAGAGCTTCACCTGCTGCTCCTCCTGAGGGATTCTTACCGACCTTCTTGTGTGAATACTTTGTGGCATAGTGTCCCAAATCATGACAGTGAAAGCATTTAATCTTAGACTTGTCCTTCTTCTTGCTACCTTGATTGGAATCTAATTTGGAATGGGATGACTTCCCCTTCCCTTTCTTCGCCTTTCCAGCTAAGGCACAATTCTCCTCATCATCATGCTTGGATGAAGATCCATCTCTGGTGTTCCATCGGATCTCTTCTTATACCAAGTCGGACCACAATTGCTCCCACTCTGGTAGCTTCTCCCTCCCATTAACCGAGTCTTGGTAGTTGTGCCAACTCTTGCGAAGTCCTAGAAGTGTTAGGCTCACCAGATTGTCTTCAACATCTGTAACATTGACACTTCCAAGCTCATCCTGACATTGGGTGAACTTGGTCAAGTACTTCGGTATTGTATCACCCTTCTCCATCTTGATATTTTTGAACTTGTCCTTCAGTGCCAACTTCCTATGGTCCCTGCTGTTTTGAAACATGTCCATCAAGTCATTCGACATTGCAAATGGAGTTTACTTATTGTGGAGGTTCAAGACAATATGATCTCGAACTCCTTCTAGGATAATCCTTCTTGCCTTTGCCACACACTTTCTCCACTGTGCCAGATCTTGAGCATCAATTGTTGGAGGCTTAGGAATATCATTTTCTATGAATTCCTTAAGTACGTTGTCTTCCAACACCGCCTCCATCCTGTCCTTCCAAGCAATATAGTTCAAACTGACCTCAAGGGCATATTCTAGCCTCAATCAATAGAACAACATCCTGCTGGCTCTGAAGTATGATACCGCAAATTCGATTTCTCCTACAAAATACAAACTCATATTCTTCTCTTCTATAGCGATTTCAATTATGATACAATGTAGAAATTCCTTGTAGATTCAAACTGCAGATTGTAATATGCTAAAACAATTCATTTGAATATACTCTACTCACCAGCGAAAACAATAATTGATCGATGAAATCATGAAGCAAAAAAAAGAATAATTCAATCACACATAACACAATAATTTTCTGGGGAAAGCCACAACTAAAAACCCTTGCTATCTGTATATTGCATTAATCATAAAATTCGATAAGATTACAATGCTTTGCTCAAGCTCGAGAAAAATGTACATTATCACAATCTATCTCACTACTTCACAAAAAAGCCACAACCAATACTTAGCCAAATCTGTTGCCTGTCAAACTCATATTTCCTTGCGTAGTTTCCTAGGGAATTAGCCCATATTTAATTGGGAAATTCCTCAATTATGAATTAAGCAATCCTCATAGGCCTTCCTCTGATTGCATGCACCGCTTGTACAATTCAGATGATTATACCACTGATATTACACTATTTTTGAACTCCAATATCAATTGGATCTTTCTCTAATCTGACATGCATGAGTTAACTATGAGTAAATCTTTAGTTTATTGGTTGATCAGTGTTGGTTACACCCCACTATTGTAGGTTACAACCCACTACTGGGTATCTCACTAATTCCTCCATCAGTTGGAACTAGTTTAACTGATTTTAACTCAGTTAAACTGAATTAAATAATTACAACTCAAAATAAACTCAACAAGAACTCTTAAAAATAGGGACCACTCTATATAGACTCCCAACTCGAATTAACTGAGTCAACTAAGTCAAATTAATTTAGTTAACTACTATAAGTTGTTATGAGAATTAGAATTAGAATTTAATTCTTAATTTAATTCAAGAACAAAAATAAATTAAGATTTTCGTTTTGCATTTTTTCAACATGACATCACATTCCATAATGAAGGTTTTTGTGAAGTCCGGTGTAGCTAAGATTGGAGCCTAGTACATTGCCTATTTAATATGTTCAAAGACCTTAGTTTCTTCTAGAGTCCAAAAAATGCATGCTTATGCCTTTATAAGTAATACACATGCACAACTATGGCCTATTGATCACAAGGAATACTCGCACACCTCTACAGGCCTTCCTTATTGCATAGATCACACAGACAATCATACCAGGGTGCATAAACACATGAGATACATAGTCAAGAGACAAACCAATTCCTCATTCTCTCGCTGCTTCGTGCACTCTCTCCTCCCTCCCTTACCCATAATCATTTTTCTGTTGTTGCTCTCACATCATTCTTCCTTCTTTTCTCTCTTGTTCCTTGACTCCTCTTGCATGTTGACTCTATCAACCTAGTTTGCGAGGTAGTCTGCACACTTGTCCTCTTCTTAGGAGCCCATTTTATCCATTAACTTCCTGCACAATAGGGCCATCCCTTCCAATAGGGATTTAGGTGGTAACTTAAATGAAAGGCATGGTTACAAGCAACTCCTCCTCCCGTAGACCTTTGAATTCATGTCCCTTCCTAGTTGGTCGTCATTTTTTATTAAGCATCATTTACATGAATTTACACTTCATAATAATATTTACAATGATGGTTTGACAAAAATGTTTGTCACAGAAATAGAAATGTAATTTTATTGATGTTTAAATATAACCTTAGTTTATCTGTTCTATGTTTTAGAGGCCTTCCAAGCATATTTTCGGTCAGGTTTACTTGAAATCAGGTAAGAATTTGTTAGAATCACAAGTTTGATCTGTGATATTTGCACAATCCAAGTGGCCCAAGAGTTTTCCAAGGTGATGAATTCTTCTATGCATTCAAAATTGGATTTAAAACTGCAAAAAAAACATGAAATGACAAAAAAATGTTTTTCCTATTCCAACCAAAATCTCCAAAATTGATTAGATAAGGTCTTAAAGATATGGGGTTAAGGAGAATTTATGCGTATTTGTTTTAATATAATTTTTTATTTTTATGATCCATCTTAAGTTTTGACATCAAGTGTCGAGAGTGATCAATATTTGTTTTGACATCAATCATCAGGAGTGATCAATATTTTTAAGGATGAATATAAAATAAAAAGAGAGTAAGTAGTTCTTAAAACTAGAACTCAAAAATCCAATCTATAAATAGATAAATATAAAATTTGTCTTATTGTAAAGATAATATCTTTTTCAATATAATAATTTTTTTTATGTGTGATTTGTATTTCATCAATATTTTTAGTGATGAATATAAAATGAAAAGAGAGTAGGTAGTCCTTAAAACTAAGAACTCAAAAATTCAATCTATATAGGAGCTTTGTGTAAACGTCTTCTTTCATTTGTATAGAAATATTTTGATTTTTATTTGCATCCAGGTATGTTTTTGTACACTTTCGCAGTCACATGGCAGAGGTGGGTCAATATAGATTGCGCTATAAAAGTACATCACCATGGGTACAATGGAAACATGTAGCAAATATTTTCCTTAAAGATTATTCCATTTTATTAAATCATATTTAAATAGTAATTAAGATGGAAAAGTTGAAATATATTCTTGCTCATTGCGTATCTACTCTTTAAATATTGAAGACAACTTGTATAACTTATGCCATTAGGCCATCTTTGATGATGGCAAGAAAGGTAGCTTGAAATTATTATTCAAGGATTTAGATAATATATAAAGTTTATTTTTTCTTTACATGCTTCTTCTTCATTATGCCCAGTCTTGTAAAATATGAAAACAATATTTTTGAATAATCTATGGGAATTTAATGGTTGTGTTGCATGATTTAAGATTTTATTTGAAAGTAATGGTATACAAAATGGTTGTGTTACACTGGAGGCCATAGTAGTAGTATTGGAACTTATATTGCACAAGTTATCGGGATGTAGTAGTGGAACTTACATGACACAAGCTAGTGGGATGAAATGGGTTGGATTCATAATAGCGTCCAAACATACAAAATATTCCTACTAATAATAAAAGATTAGATAACCTTCAAACACAATATATTCTTGCAAGCCATAAATGATTGAGCATTAATTAAACATACAAAGATTCTTCTGAGTCATAAAATATTGTGCACCCATCTATAGCATGACCGACACTGATTCTCTCATTATATAATGGTATAAGATAAGCTTTAGGGAGATGAATAAATAAGGCTAATAATATAATAAATTAAATTATTTAAAACCCATAATATGGGGAGAATGGAGGATTAAGAAAAGAGGGAAGATGGATAGGGATAAGTAGAACTTTGGGGTGGTAGGGGACATTGCAAGCCTATAAATATTTTGCATCCATCCATAGAATGACCAACATTGATTCTCTTATTACAGATTAGTATACGAGAAGTCTTAGGGAGGTAAGTGAATAAGGTGAACCTTGTATTAAAATAAATTATTTAGGTGCATAAGGGGAGAAGAATGGATGACAAAGAAGAATGGAAGTATAGGGCTAGGTATGTACAATTTGGAGGTTGTAGAGGACATTATAGACTACTAAGAGGATCTCTGTGAAGATAGATCTATCGTCACTAGGGAGATTTGGGTGGATAAGACCTTATGAGAAAAAAAAGTGAGTAGTTTGTGAAGAGTCCTATGGACATATTATAACAAAGGTGCAAGTGATGGCTCATAGAATAGTTTCATAAGTTACACTAAATGCATAGTGCTATGACACTAGTCCAAACAAAAAAATAACATTAAAATTTGCATGACATAAATTAGCGGGATTAAGTGGCTTGGACTAATAATAGCTTAGTGCAAAACATGTTTTTCTCAATTCTCAAACATACAAAAGATTCTTGCAAGCCATAAAAGATTTCATATGTATTTGTTGATTCTCTTACCATACAATAGTATAACTCTTGGGGAAGATAAGTGAATATGGAAAACCTCATAATAAAATTAAACTATTTAGGATTTATAAAGGGGAAGAATGGAGGATGAAGAAGAGAGGGAGTGTGGATCTATATTTATGCAAAACTTGAAGGTAGTAGAGGATGTTGTGGATTATTTTGAGGAATCCCTACAAATGTAGTTCCATCTTCATCAACAACATTTGGGTGGATAAGTCTTAAGGGGAAGATAAGGGGAATTGTCCATGAGGATTTCTAGGGGTATACCATGGAAAATTTGCAAGTGATGGAAATCATAATTGTGGCACATGTTACACTTAATGCCATATTGTTTTAAAACAAGTCCACACAATATACCAAGTAGTGGAATATATGTGACATAAGTTGGTGGGATTAAATGGTTTAGCCTGATAATTGTTGGAGAAAAACATGCTATATTGGTCCTCTAACATACCAAAGATCCTTGCAAGCCATAACACATTATGTGGTCCTCAAACATATAGAAGACTCTAGTTATTCATAAAAGATTTTGTGGCCCTCAATTTTAGACTTTGAGTCTCTAGATAATTACGAAATCTAAGAATACAATTGTCATGACTTGTAATTATTATCTTTATGAGGTGTTGTGATGATCCATTGATGAATTGTCAATGTGAATTAGATATAGATGATTTAGAATGGTCATTGATATATTATAAATTCAGATCTTGAGATCAATACAATACAATAGATGGGATTCAATCCTTTTCTGCTATCTCGCTTGTCTTATTTCGTTCTTGCCAATTCTTAACATGGTATTAGAGCCATGATTAAGAAAAGTCGATTGAGGGTTTTGTTGAAACTATTGAGTTGTCTGCATGAGATGTGAGGGTGTGAGACTTAAAGTAGATGACAAGTGAAAGAGGGCATTAGTCTTGTTCTTGGTGCACAATTTGAGCACATTAGGTGAGAGATCTACGTCGGGAATTCCAACCTTCGTGGAAGAATATATCTGATCCAATTGCAGTTGGGTCTGTTTGCAGAAGTTGCCACCATAGTTAGCTAAACAAATAAAAGCGTGGCAATAGTGGTGGCGAGAGTGTAGATTATGTTGCAACACATTGATACAACAACAAACCCTATGTCCAATTATTTTCTCAAGTACCTGCAAATCCAACATATATTTGTAGCTAGTGTTCACCCATCCTTAAGATCGACCTACTCATGTACGTAACCTCCCAAAAGATCCTCCATAGTACTCCTTTCCACCAATGATTTTTCTGTTCAATTTTTTGAATGAATCAACAATTTGAAATCCGATTGAAATTTGGCAAATGTCCAAATTTTGATTAGCTAGGTTGTGTTGGGTATCAATTATCAAACCCCCGTGCTAGCTCCCAATGTGAACACTGAATGAACTTGACTCAGATTGAATTGCTCTGTAACACACTACAAAACCTTTCAATTCCTCTTCCTCCATAGTCCATGTCAGATCATCTCAACACACAACCAGGATCATTCCCATGCCCTAATAATACCTCACTACGACTCTCCTCTTCCCAAATTCTACACAAGTTGCAGATATGTTGAGAAGCGTCCAAATACCTCTGATTAATTCCATGACACATCACGTCTCCACAGAAGATAGATATAAGGTTGACATGAAGGCTTTGGCTATTTGGTCTTCTAGTTCTCTTACCGGGGTAGTGTGAATGTAGCAGAGGACGTAAGGCAATACCTTGCAGAGTTTGTGCAAATATAACGATTGGGCCTCTAATTATCAAGGAAGTTATATTGTTGAATTTATATGATACAAAATAAAAGGAGTCAAGTAGATCCATTATGGTAAATTCAAATATGGAATACCTTTTCACTTCTACATATATGGAATGTCAAATCCATGTGGTTGTCAATCCAATACTTGTAAAGATCACAAGCTGAATAGAATGATCAGTTCGTTTGCTCACACTTCATAAGAAAATTAAATGCGCCATTTGAATGAGATTTTATGCTTTGCAACAATATGTTTTTCAAATTTTATTAAATTTAAAGGTAGTAATTTTCCACTAGTTTTCAGATCTCATCCCTACAACAAAGTGTATTGTCCCAGTATGGCTCTTCTAACATCTCTCTAGAAGCTGAACATGGTATGAAGATGTTGTTTGAGCTACTGATCATGGTGGAAAACACATTCTCTTGCTCAAATTTTTATTTTTATTTTTCTTGGCACAAACAAATCCCAAATCTAAGATCTTTTCAAGTGAATGTGGAATTAGGATCTCCAACGGTGTTGTGCACTCAACCAACAATGCAACTATCAAGCAAAATAGGAATTTCTATGTGGAAACGAAACTAATGTTTGATGTTGTCTACATAATTTCCTTCCATTCTTTGGCTATGCAAATTGAAGACCAAGTTTTCCTGTGGTGACCGCAAATCGATGGCTCAATTCATGGCGACATGCCAAAAGGTATATTTTTTATTTATTATTTATTATTATTATTATTATTTATTTATTTATTTTTCGCTTATGATAATTTGACAATTTAACTAGAATTTATGGTGCATGAGGAGGTCTATGAACTCATATAGGGCTTCTCCACATTAAAAAAGGAAGAAGAAGCGTAATATAATTAATTGTTTCTTTACAATTTATGATGGGTGATGATTTAGAAAGAAAATTTGCAATTTTATGATCACTTTAAAATCAAAATTGAGAAATTGGAATATTTTTTTGCAAAGATGAAAAATTAGGATTTTTTTTACAAACTGTTGAAAGTATTTTATTTTGGGTTATTTGTATAGCTTAGAAGAAGAAGAAGAAGAGGGGGGAGATACAGACTTTTTTTTGGCAAAAGTCAAATAAGGACATATCCCTATGTAAAATGGAAGTGTCATTGTATTCATGCAAAATCAATAAGAAGATTTTTTTTTTAATGGTGCTTAAGTCTTAGACCTATCCTAGAGTTGAATAAGGGGGTCTAAGGAAAATAGTTCTTGGAGGTCAAAGGTCAAGTTAGAAAGGTCACGTGAGTCATCAAAGTAAGTTAAGTCATTAAATCATTGTAAAAACACATTGGGGCATATGATTAGTGGTACTCAACACCCTAAAGTGACATGCAAATCAAGAGAATGAATGCAAGTGAACAAGTACAAGTGAGAAATATAACATGTCAAGTACAAATGGGTAAAGGAGGAAAGCACCTTCTAAATGCATCTCATGAAATTAAAGATGCAAGAGTGCAACTTTGTATTGCACAAAAATTAAAGTACTTGAGTGGAAATTACAACAAAATCAAACCATAATTGATCAAATGGATGTCACAATAGCATTTGCAAAAGATCTTAAAAAAGAAATAGATATGAAGGATCAATTTCTTGATGCTATTTAGACTAAATTAAGAGAAAAGTAGGATAATATTTATGGAACGTATATAGTGAAGAGAGATGCAATTTGTGATACAAAAGATCTAATATAAAAGGTTAATGCATCTTGTGATACAAATGAAATTATCCAAACAACTGATACAAGTTCTTGCACAAAAGAGCTAATAATATGTGATACATAAGACCTTATTAAAATGATTGATGCACATGTGATACGGTTGATGTCAAACCAAGAAATGCCAAAATAATCCCCGCCTTTGAAGACAAAGATGACATGGAAAATTGAGTCTTTTGGGGTCAAGATGACCTTCATTTGGTGGTTCTCGTCATACCAATTCCAATGTTATGTGGCACGTCATTGGGCTCCTCATGATTTGAGAGACATGCCTAATCAAAGTTGGTGCCTCCCCTTCTTGTAGTCAAAATCCCCAAAATGGGTTGATGTGGCAACTTATAATTGGCTAAGGAAAATTGAGGCCAAGAAGGATTTTCATTAAAGGACTAAACTAAATATTTTGTAGTAAAAATACTAACAAACTAATTTGTTCCTATTTTTTGTGAGATTCAAAATTCAATTTGACATGGCTCCCTCCAAAAGTATAAGTCGACCTAATTAATTGTGGGTTTTTTGGCTCCAATTAATTTAAAATTTGATTTGTGTTCCTCGATTTGAAGGTTGGTTGGACCTCCTCATAGAATCATCTTCGGTCACTATAAAAAGAGGCTTATTCTCTCCTCAAGGGCAAGCAATTTTAGGGCTCATCTTGTGCTAAATCTCTCTATAATGATCTGCATCCAGGAGTAGTCTTGAAGATCTGTCTCAAGAGGTTAAATCTTTGAAAGTTCTTCGGGATTATGGTTACAACTTTTGGGATACAGGTTTTCTTGCATGCAGAGACATGGATGTGATTTGGAGCCTTTGTGAGATCAGGTAAAACCTTGAGTAGACCAAGAGATATGGTGTGGATTTGGTAACTAACCTAGGATATTTTGACAGAAGCTTATTCAGGTTTGTTGGCAGACATTTTTCATATTTTTTTGAGGTCACCCTTTTGTAAATTTTGGCTCTTCACAATGAATATCTTGTAACTTGCTGAGGTTGAGCTTCCAATGAAATTTAAGGATGATCTCAAGGGTATATTTGCGGCTTTCTTTTGATTATACCCATGACTTTTAATTATATTTGCAACCCTTTTAAAGATCATATCTATGACTCTCCTTGATTATATATGTGGCCTTAATTAATGCATGTCTGCAACCATTATCAAGATGATCTGAAGGTTATTTCTACACATAAGGTTGGACTTAAATACTGAGACCTTGATCTGTCTTATAGCACATAATTTCAGGATTTTTTGATTTCATATTCAACTCCCTTTTTGGGTTTAGTTTGTGGTACATATCTAAGGAATTTGCACAATTCCTTGATGAATCTTGGTGCTGTTTTTATCCTATGCTCTTTGTGGCTCTAATTAATGAAAAATCAAGGTATGTATCAAAGCTCATAAGGTTGAACTTCTAATATTTGGGATCGGATTTGGTCTTGTTCAAAGATAAGTTTATGTTGTGTGGAAATATCTGAGATTATTCTAAACTAAAGTCGCTAGCATATTAGTCATTTATTGGAGATTTTTTTTATTATTTCAGAGAAGTAACTTGGTTGAACTTGTGTTAGGAATATTGGCACATCATTGTGTTATTCAAAGAGTTTCATTTTCTAGGGCTTGCAGATGGTGCACTATTGTTTTCATGCTCCACAATTCTGTAGCTTGAGTTAGAAACAAGACAAACAAAAGGATAAGGCTAGTGACCAGTGTTATAAAAGATATTCTCCGGTGTAGTTAAGGCATTGTTAGATTTGAAGGCATCAACAAATATCTCCAGACCTTATTCTCTCAAAGACTTGAGAAGAAGATTCATCAACAACGATGAATATAGGGGCATAGGCATTAGCATATCAAGAAAACATCTTCAAGCAATAAGCTCAAGGTACAAAAGTTGTATATGTTTTTGATCAGTTTCATTGTGACATTGTTTAATAGTAGTCTAAAAGAATTATGGTTTTATTGCATATTAAAAGCATATATCAACAGTAAGAGTTTTGTTGAATATTCTTGTAAGTGGGTCATTATCCTTGGTATGGGATCCCATAAATATTTTTTGTATCTTTTATATTTTCAAGGAGCTTCGGTGGTGTAAGCAGGAGAGTGAATTTATCCTTTAGGTTGTAGCTTGAAAATACTCCAGGGTGGAGGGTGGTGCTAGGGAAAGTTGGAGCTTGCAGGGTGTTGGAGCATCCTATCAGTTGTAAATGATAAAATCAAGGCGTTGGAGAGTACTTCCAGTTAGAGCTGGTTAAACTGGGGTGTAGGAGTATCATTTCAACAGTTGGAGCTACTTGATAAAATTAAATTCTTTTATAGAGTACTAGGTAGTCAGGGTTTCCCTTTCAGTTAGAGCTAAAGCATTATTGTACTCACAAAATATTAGAAAATCATTCAGTGGTTTTTTTCCCCGAAGGGTTTCCACCTAAAAATTTATTGTGTACTACACTTGTGATGTGTTGTTGATTACTCTTCATTTGTTCATGCTCTAAAACCTTTAAAATTAACTAATTGTAAGTAAAATACTGATTTATCCCCCTCTTAGTATTTCCAACGATTGGTATCAAAGCAGGGTCCTTCACAAGCAATTGAACCACTGGAAGGGAGATCATGGAGTGCACAAAGATCGAAGTTCTAATATTTAACAAACAAAACTATGCACTTTGGAGTGAAAGGATGAAAACGTATGTGTAGGCATAAGGGTATGATGTATGGAAATCCATAATGACTGGATATAATGAAACCTAAACTCCTCCATCCGATGATGTAGGTAAAAAGATTTATGATAATAATGCTAAAACTATGAGTTCTATATTTAATCGTCTAACATATTTGGTATATGTAAAAGTAATGCATTGCAAATCGAAAAAAGATTTATGGGATAAGCTACAAAATATATTTGAAGGAGAGAAGAAGGTCAAGGAGGCCAAGATTCAGAATTGTAGAGGAAAATTTGAGCCGTTGAAAATGAATAAATATGAAAATATTGCAACTTATTTTCATTAGGTTGATGAAGTAGTAAACACCATACAAGGATTTGGAGAACCAATGGAAAATATGACAATTGTCTAAAAAATACTGAGATCACTTCCAATGAGATTTGATGCTAAAGACTTAGTGCTAGAAGAAAGATTAGACTTAGAAAATGTCAACATGGATGAGTTGCATGGAATATTGATAGCTTACAGAATGAGAATAGAACAAGAGAACCTGTCTAAAAGAGAAACAACTTTTATGACATCAAAAAAGGTTAGGACAAGAAAGCAATAGTTTAAGCCAAGCGCTAATTGCAGCTGCAATGAAATTTTAGATGAAGAGATGACCAATTTCGTAAGGAAGCTAAAAATAGGAACATGAAAGTACAAGGTAAGCTCCCCTTAAAATGTTTCAATTGTGGTGAAATTGGTAATTTTTCTTCAAAGTGTCCTTATGGGAAGAATGCAGATAATGACGATAAAGAGGAAGTTCTGAGTAAAGCAAAGAAGAATCAAAGAAGATGTAAGAAGCGAGGTAAAACGAAAGGATTCAAGAAACGTTTCTACTCAAAGGAAGATAACTCTTCATCTGATGATGAGAGTGATAGCGACAATGAAAATGATACATGAAGGGTGTTGTTCAAGGAAGGAGATAACATGAAGGAATCCCATGAAGAACGAGAAGATGAGGAAGCCAAAGAAGGTGAGGTAGATCTTGAGAGAGAACTCATCAACCCCTTAAAGGATCTAAAATTAGAAAGAAGGAATGACGAGAAATTGGAAGCAAAACTAAGTGAACTAAAGAAGAACACTAAAGGTATCAACAAAAGGATTGAAGAATCATAAAATATTATCATCAATCGCAAAGTACAGTTGGAAGAGGCAAATAAAATCAACGTTCAAGAATATTTTGGAAGACAACCTCAAGTTATAGGAGGTTCTGTAAGCATAAATCATTTCTCTAAGGAAGGAAGCACATAAGAAAGGCTTCAGATATGGTTGAGAATGAAATTGATATGAAATTAAATGTCTAAGATTTGATAACGGAAGGGAATCCACATCTAAGGAATTCCATGAATTCTATGAGGAACAATGAATAAAGAGACAATTCTTAGCAACTAGGACACCAAAACAAAATGGAGTCGCTGAAAGAAAGAACATAATAATTGAAGAAATGACTAGGACCATGTTGAATAGTTCCAAATTAGGTGATGTATATGGGGTCCATGCAGTGGATACAATAACGCACATTCTAAATAGAGGAATGCTTAGAAGAAATAGTTATAAGACCCCATATGAACTATGGAAGAGAACACCAACGAATGTTAAGCACTTTAGAGTCTTCGAGAGCAAATGCTACATTAAGAGGGAAGATAAGAAGATCAGGAAATTTAACTCTTGAGTAGAGGAAGGCATATTTGTTTGGTACTCACAAAATAGAAAAGCATACAAATGCAATAATCTGAGACTCAACAAGATCATGGAGAGCATTCAAGTAACCTTTGATGATACAAAAACAAAGCAAGGATCATCATATTCAAGGAATGAAGAAACAAAAGAACTAGAGCAAGAATAAAAAGTTAAGGAAGAATAAGAAAAAGAGCAAGAGGAGTCAACTACCAATCAAGAAAACAATCATCAGGAACCCTCTAAAGCTTCTAAATGATGGTACCATAAAAATCAACCATCAGATCATATTATTGGTGATGTAAATGAAGGAATAGGAACTAGAAGAAGTAGACTAGAGCAAATTCATCTCACTTTATTATCCACGCTTGAGTTTAACAATTTTGAAGAATCTAGCCATGATCAACACTAGATCAAGGACATGGAAGAGGAATTGGATCAAATGGGAAAGAATGACACATGGGAATTGGTTCCATGGCTTAGGGAAAAAAAATGTTCCTGGTACAAAATGGGTCTTCAGGAACAAGCTGAATGAAGATGGATAGGTAACTAGGAATAAAGAAAGATTAGTATGTAAAGGATATGCGCAGGTTGAAGGAATAGACTTTGAAAAGACATTTGTACAGGTGGTTGGGATGAAAGCTATTAGGATGTTTTTGGAGTATGCATGTTCAAGAAATATTGAGGTGTATCAGATGGGTGTAATATCAAACTTTCTAAACAAATAATTGGAAGAACAAGTATACATAGAACAACCTAAAGGTTTTCTACTTACCAATAAGAAGGATTATGTTTTCACGTTAAAGAAGGATCTGTGTAGTCTCAAGCAGGATCCTAGAGCATGGTATCCTCATTTGGACAAGAATTTGCAGAAACAAGGATTCAAGAAATGCCAATAAAAATCTATATATAAAGATTGAACAAGACAAATTGACTCTCATTGAGGTGTATGTGGATGATATCATCTTTGGAAGTGATGATGATAAATTGAATAAGAAGTTTTCCAAAGACATGCAGAGTGAATTTGAAATGTATTTACTTGGTGAGTTGAATTTCTTCTTGGGACTTCAGATATCTCAAGAAGATGATGGCATATTCATCTCTCAAACCAAGTACATCGAATAAATGTTGAAGAGGCTCCAAATGGAAGATTGTAAACCAGTGAGCACTCCTATGGTGAATAGTTGTAAATTGAGAAAAGATGATATATCCAAGGAATCAGATCAAATAATGTATAGATCGATGATTGGAAACCTACTATCGATGATCGATGATTTAAAACCTACTGTATAGATTGATGATTGAAAATTTTGAGACCCGATATGATGTAGACAGTTGGATAGGTAGCACATTTTCAAGAAGCACCAAAAGAATCCCATGTTATTGCAGTAAAAAGGATCTTAAACTATCTTAAGGGAACAATGGATTTTGGAATATGGTATATGAAGGGAAAAAATTGACCTTGAAAACTTATATAGATGTAGACTGGGTAGGAAATATTGACGATTGTAAAAGAACCAGTGGAGTAGCATTTTGTTTGGGTGATTGTCGTGTTTCTTGGTTACTCAAAGTAATATTCAATTCCTTGTCCACAATAAAAGCATAGTATATCAAAACAACAACATGTTGTACTTAAGTTCTCTAGATGAAGTAAACCCTGCAAGACCTCCAAGTAAAGTTTGATGAGATGATTCCACTATTTTGTGACAACACCAATGCCATAATTCTTTCCAAGAATCCTGTAATTCATTCAAATATCATACATATCCCTATTAAATATCACTTTATTCGAGAGAAGGTGGCAGAAAATAATATCAAAGTCAAATACATTGGAATAAAGGAGCAAATAGCTAACATATTCACCAAACCTCAACCTTGAGAAACCTTTGAGTATCTTTAACAAAGCTTGGGATTCTATCAGGTTCACATTGATATGCATTCCATCTAGCCATGAGATTCAAAATTCAATTTGAAATGGTTCCCTTCAAAAGTATAAGTTGGCCTAATTAATTGCGAGGTTTTTGGCTCCAATTAATTTAAAAATTGAATTGTTTCCCTCCATTTGAAGCTCATCTAGCCTCGTCCTAGAAGCCTCCTCAATCACTATAAAAAGAGGCTTATTCTCTCCTCAAGGGCAAGAAATTTCAACACTTATCTTGTTCTAAACCTCTCTGTAATGATATGCGACCAGGATTAGTCTTGAAGATCTGTCTTGGGAGATTGAATATTTGAAAGGTTTTTGGGCTTATCATTACCCCTTTTGGGATATGGGTTTCGTTGCAACATAGTGCACTTGATGTAGATATATGGATGTGATCTGAAGCCTTTGTGATATCAAGAAAAACCTTGTGTAGACCAAGATATATGGTGCGAATTTGATATACCTAGCATATTTTGAGAAACACTTATTTAGTCCTATTGGCAGGAATTTTTCATATTCTTTTGAGGACACCCTTGCGCAAATTTTGGCTCTTCATAGTTTTTGTCTTACAAGTTTTGATGCCAAGCTTTCATTTGAATTTAAGGAGGATCTCAAGGGTATATTTGCGACTCTATTTTTATCATACCTGCGACTCTCTTAATTATGTTTGTGTCCCTTCTGAAGATAATATCTATGAATCTCCTTGATTATATCTATGGCCTTAAGTAAGTCATGTCTGTGGTCCTTATCAGGATGATCTGAAGGTTATGTCTGCACAAAAGGTTGGACTTAAATACTCAACCCTTGTTCTCTCCTATAGCACATAATTTTGGGCTTTCTTGATTGCATATTCAACTCCCTTTTTGGGTTCACTTTGTGGTACATATATGAGGCCTTTGTACAAGTCCTTAATGAAGCTTAGAGTTTTTTTTTATCCTATTCTTTGTTGAAATTGTAACTAGGTCTAGTCTCCATAATTATAATTTTTGTAAAAAGTCAAAATGAATTTATTAATTTTTGTAAAAAGTCAAAATGAATTTATTTGAGTCAAAAAGACAAATTATTTGTTATATCCCATTTGGACATTTAAAAATAAGAAAAAATATAATTTTTATTGTGTATTATAGTCTCTCCAAAGTTCCTAAGTGAACCCTCCAAGGAGTCATGTCAACCTACCTATGAAGCCACCCATTCGCTCTTGTTGAAGACTATATATATAGCTCTTTCATCCCTCTCCAAAGATCTTGTAGCAACAAAATATATATTAGAAAAAATATGAAGTATATCTAAGGAAGAATACAAAGTACATTTGAAGAAGAATGCAAAGTACATTTGAGAAACAATAGAAGTATAACTGAGGAAAGAATGTGTAGTATCTTTTGAGGCAGAACACGAACTCTGAAGCTACACATTTCTATGAAAGAAAACAAAACCTGAGACATTATATTTATGGATTGATGCGGGGATATCTATGGAAAAAATTCTAACTATTGAAGCATTATAATCCGAATTTTTATGGCATGAACAAAAGGTAAATTTCAGCTCCCTTGAAGAACATAAGCAAAGAATTTGCAAACATAATATGGACAGTTTGAGGCACCTTATTCTAGAAGTCTTCGAGGGTTGGATTGGTATTTATAAGAGTGATCATTTAGTTACTATTGATTAGTTTGACTTGTATTTCTTGTTGAAAAAAGGATTCTATAAGGAAAGGATTGTTGGGGTTTCCCCTTGTGGTGTTTTTCTTGGCCATTGGCCTAATCTTTGATGTCTCTTGTCTCTTGTGTACTATGATCTCTATTTTCTTGTATTTAAATGGTTAAATTGATAAGTTCTTGATGAATAATAAAGAAAAGCTAAAAATAACCCTAAAAATATTCACAAGTAATTATCATGATTATAAATTCAGCGTTGCAACTGAATTTCAACATATAATCAGAGCTAGTTGAAGAACAAGTTCTATCTTGGTCGAGTTTGAAGAAATGTTGTTTGAGATTCTAAGGATAAGTTTTAGGCTAGTTTACTGTAGTGAATACTATGATTAGGGCATGGTAATTACATACCTAGTAGAGAGGGCTGAGACCCCTATAGTGCAGGATGAATATAAGACAATAATTCTTAAAGGGAAATGAGGTGTTTATAGAGGCAAATAAAGAATATAAATACAACAAACAAAGTTTGAATCATCTTGATCATCATATCTACCTCATTCTAGCATTCCCTTGAAAAATAAAGTTTCCCTATATCTTTGAAACTCTGCAAAAATTCCTTAGTAATATGAGATTCTTGGCACTTTCATTTTACATATTGCATCAAACTCCTCACTAAGATTAAGGATATACGAAGTTCCCTCTCTTTGACTATGTAATTTATTGAGGCACATATTTATGCGAGCAAGAAAATTTTCTATGGCATCATACTTTTGGTATCCAAACTATCTGTTGCACCATACTTCTATGGACTCCAATGATCCGGATTTAAACAGGAATGCAATAGATTACAGAGATAAACCATAAATATAGAGATGCGATAACCATATACACAAAGATGCAGTGGAAAGAATACTTCATTTCATTAATGGAAAATACCGAAATGTGCTTACAACCAAAAATGGAAATAAACCAGCTAGGGCGATGGTAGCTTATCTCTGAGAAGAGATGTGGCGGCTACATGCCTCTGAACTGTTCTGAACTGTGTTACAATGAGGCTCGAAGACCTATTTATTATTGAAAAACAATGGAAAACCCTTCACATTCCAAAACCTAACCCTAGAAGATGAAACGCCAAATTGTGGGCCCCGTTTTGGGTAAATTGGTACATCAATTTCCCGGGGTCGTAACTTTGGCATACGATCTCTGTTTGACGCGTATGATAGCTC